>VXAD01000423.1:19179-48664 GCA_013399195.1 Dicrurus megarhynchus | reverse complement strand
CATCCATCCATCCATCCATCCCTCCATCCATCCATCCATCCTAGTGTTGCCCCCCTAGCAGCTGCCTTCCACGGGAAAAAGCCCCCCTGGAGCAGGCAGGAGATGGGCTGTGGGACCACAAGGAGAGAGAAGCCCCTCTGCCATCACCCACAGGGGCTGCAGCAAGGAGCTGGGGGATCAGGGACCGGCACAGGAGCGGGGAATGTCCACTCTGGGATGCACCCACAGCTCTGCAGGCCAGCCTGGAGAAGGGGGCAGCAGCTTGTGAACCAGCTGTGCGGCTCTTGGAGCTGGAGGAGACAACACGCCGGGGTCCAGGCTGCCACTGGGATGGGGTCCTGGAGACCCCAGGGCTTGTGGAGCCTCCTTTCCTTCCCAGAACAACGGACGTGGGGAGCGGCAGAGCAGAGCTCAGCCGTGAGCAGAGCGCTCGCGCAGGTACAGACAGCCCTAATCCGGTTCCACGGCTGCGGGAAGGGATTTTTGCATGCAGCAAAAAGAAACACACCCGGAGGTGGAAAAAGGGCAATTTCCACAAGTTGAAAGGGATTATTAGCAAAAATTGATCGGGGGGGAAATGTAAACAAAAACAATGAAGAGTAATTACGGCTTATGGCGGCTTTGCCAAAATCTCATAAATCTGCGATCATAAAAGAAGGCGTCTTGAGTTCAAAATTATCTTGGCTTGGAATAAAAGGAAAAAATTGCAGTAAAAATAAACATATTGTATAAATTAAACCCAGGGGAAGTTGGCAGTGGTGAATTAGCAGCTCTAAGATGCAGACAGTTGCAAAAGGATGTATCAATGAAAAAACTGACTGCCAGGAGACAGAGAGGAGGGGAAAAAAGGAAATGTTAAATACACCAAAAGCAAACACAACCAGAGCTGTGGAAAGGCGAGTCCATGGGGATGCTCAAGTGTGAAGGCAGCAAACACAGACACCCCAACTGAAACAAGGGCACAGCCAGGAAGGATGAGCAGCCCTGGCAGCTCCGGGGACCTGCAGTACGCAGGAGATGCCTGGGGACACGGACACACCTGAGACCCCTGGCTGGCAGCATCCCACTGCCTCGGGCAGCTGCTCACCTGCCCCATCCAGGAGCAAGGGCTGCGAGGTGGTGGGGTCAGGACAGCAATTCTGGAGTTGTTTCCTGAGGGCAGCATCAGCCCCAAGACAACGATTTGCTCTCCAGCAGCAACGTGGTGTGGTCAGCAGAGCCCTACAGACCCGCGGGGCAAGGACAGCCCGAGCTCCCCTCTCCCCTTCCAACACCCTGTGCCGTGCACCAAGCAGGGACAGGGCACTCCAAGGATGGGGCATGATTTTGTAGCATCCCACAGGGCTGCTGGAAAGGAGCTCGGGGGTCTTGGTTCAACCCCATCTCCACCATGAGACTGGGGCAGCTGGGGCTCTGGGAGAGCTTCGGGATGAAGTTCCAGTGCCTCAAAGACTTGCTGCCAAGCGATGTGGACACATCCAGCTGCTCAGCAAACCCTTCCAGGACCAGGAAGATCCTAAAGCACCAGGTGCTGCCTGCAGAGAGGCCACGGTGGCTCTACAAGCACTGCTGCAGAATCCATCCTGGTCCCCCAGGAACGACCACCAAATCCTGGGAGGAGAAACAGCCCGACAGCACCGTGAAAGCCACAGCAGTCACCCAGCCAACTCAGCCAACACACCGGCAGGAGTCAAACCAGAGAGATGACCAGGGTGTTAGCCAGGATACAGGACAGCAGAATGAGCATCAGGGAGGCCGGATCCAGTGCTGAGAGCTCTGCAGCCCAAAACCCAGGTGGTTCACACCCTCCAGGCTGCACTGGAACCTCCCTGCTCCGCATCTCAAATGCTTTGTGGAGGTGCAGCAATGGGCCCCCCACCCCGAACAAGCTTTGAGGAGAAAGCAGCAGAGGTATCAGATGCAGCCATGAACCTGCAGCGTCCCTCAGCGCGGCTGGGGCCGCCCCCAGCAGCACAGAATAGCAAGGACAGGCCATCAGGAGTGACCTACGGGCAGGAGCCGAGCTGGGGAAGGACAGACCGGGGCCACTGTGCGAGGTGCCTCTTTCACTGCCTTTTCTCACATCTGTACCAGGAGGAGAGGCTGCTCTTCTCCAGAGGCTGGCACTGCCTGCCCTGGCCCAGGCTGGGGGACGGGTGAGCACAGAGCACCCTGTCCCCCTGCCACCATCAGCACCATCAGCTGGGGCCTGCCAGCACAGGACACTGAAGTGACACCACAGGAGTCGGCGCTGCCTGTGCCCAGAGACACCCAGCGCCTGCAGCTCCTGCTGGGACAACACGTCCTTGAGCCAAGCTGTGCCTGCACCCTCTCCCTGGCACCCCAAAACCCCAGTGCTCTTTGCATGGATGCATCTTGGGGACCCTGGAAGGATCCTCCAGCTGCATCCCTGCCTCCGCCCCACTCTGCCAAGAGAGAGCATCCCTGCATCTTCTGAGGATGCAAACGATCCACAGGCAACCTCTAACAGCTTTGTGGAATTTAGGGTTTGTTGCCTGAGCCTCATAAAAGTACCACACTTCCAGAATTTAGTTTACAGGGTGACTGAGGTGTTACCTGACATCAGCCTTGACATGGGAAATCAGGCGAAAAGTGCTGTGCAGTGAATGCCCCATCCCCCAAATTCCCTACTCAGCACAAAGCAGCCTTTATAAATCAATGTCTGCAGGAGGAAAACACGTGAGGGAACAGCAAGTTCATCCTCCCCTTGCTGCTGCACTCCCGGTGATCCCTGAACCCCACAAGTGTGATGGGAAGGGATCTCTCCAGGACTGATGCCCCATTCACTGCTCAGGGAGAGGCTGTGACCTGTGGGACGTGCTTGAGCACCCAGGGATGCACCCAAATCTCAGGGAGCAATACAAGGACACTGCTCTTCTCCCATTTCCCAGCACCACGCTCAGCTCTCTGCAGCCCTCTCCTCTCCCGTGCTTCCAGGACATGGAGCCCCGGGAGCATCCCACAGGCGCTGCTGCTGCTGTACGAGGGCCTGAGCCGGCCACGGTGGCCGAGCCATGGGAGCCCCCGGCACGCTGCACTGCTGTCAGCGAGGCTGGAGCACGGCGATGCACAGGGAATTTGTGGCAGGAACACGTGTAGCTTGGGCTGAGGGGCCACACTGATGTCCTCAGGACCGGGCAGAGCAGGAGGCTGCACCCAGCTCCCTGTGTGGGCATCACTGGCACCACGGCACACCCCAAAAACATCGATGAGCCACCAGTGCCAAGGAGAACCCAGAAGCTGCGGTGGCACCACAGCTCAGACGGGACCCTCTGGTTACCTGTGCCCAGGGCAGGGTGCTGACAAGGTGAGCACAGCCTGGGGCTGCAATGCTGCCAGGCCTGCAGGAGGTGCCTCTTGCTGCAACAAACCCCAAATGCACAGCGCAGGGCTCCCCAAACCCCATGTGCCTGGTAGGCAGAGAAGGGGGTACCAGCCAGTCCCAGCCCTGCCAGGAGGGTTGATTTAATTAGATATTGGGGAGAAATTGCTCCCTGTGAGGGTGGGCAGGCCCTGGCACAGGGTGCCCAGAGCAGCTGTGGCTGCCCCTGGACCCCTGGCAGTGCCCAAGGCCAGGCTGGACATTGGGGCTTGGAGCAGCCTGGGACAGTGGGAGGTGTCCCTGCCCATGGCAGGGGTGGCACTGGGTGGGCTTTAAGGTCCCTTCCCACCCAAACCATTCTGGGACTCTGTGGCTGCACCCCATGGCACCGCAGCAGCCTGGGCATGGAGTGAAAAGCACCTCCTTAACCCATGAGCAGCACCCCTCCCTCCTGCAGGGGATGCAGCCCTCCTCCGTGTCTCCTGATTTATCCTGCCCGGACAAGAGGCGTCAGGGCTGGTGGGATGCTCTGGGCTGCTGGCCCCATCCACCTGCTCACACTGCCTGGGATTTATAGATGGATAAAAACCCCTTGGCTCAGCCTTTGTTTACTCTGCTCAGAGAAAATAATGAACTCCTAACGTAGTTCTGGTGTCCCTTCCCATGGTAAGGGAGCGGAATGAGATGAGCTTTAATATTCCATCCAATCCAAACCATTCTGGGACTCTGTGGCTGCACCCCATGGCACCGCAGCAGCCTGGGCATGGAGTGAAAAGCACCTCCTTAACCCATGAGCAGCACCCCTCCCTCCTGCAGGGGATGCAGCCCTCCTCCGTGTCTCCTGATTTATCCTGCCCGGACAAGAGGCGTCAGGGCTGGTGGGATGCTCTGGGCTGCTGGCCCCATCCACCTGCTCACACTGCCTGGGATTTATAGATGGATAAAAACCCCTTGGCTCAGCCTTTGTTTACTCTGCTCAGAGAAAATAATGAACTCCTAACGTAGTTCTGGTGTCCCTTCCCATGGTAAGGGAGCGGAATGAGATGAGCTTTAATATTCCATCCAATCCAAACCATTCTGGGATTCTCTGATTTAAGAAACTTGGTGAATCCTTACAGTTGTCCCACTCCAAGCGTGGCACACGTTATAATATTCCCTGGATCACAACACAGCAGTGCCAAGCCTCAGCTCCACACACTCACTGTCCCCATGCCACGATGTCCCCAGGCTGGGACTGATCCCAGGGATGGTGTGCAAGGAGCAAAGCCCTAGAGCCTGATCCCAGGGATGGTGTGCAAGGAGCAAAGCCCTGCACTGGGGAGCCTGATCCCAGGGATGGTGTGCAAAGAGCAAAGCCCTGGAGCCTGATCCCAGGGATGGTGTGCAAAGAGCAAAGCCCTGGAGCCTGATCCCAGGGATGGTGTGCAAGGAGCAAAGCCCTGCACCCTGATCCCAGGGATGGTGTGCAAGGAACAAAGCCCTAGAGCCTGATCCCAGGGATGGTGTGCAAGGAGCAAAGCCCTGCACCCTGATCCCAGGGATGGTGTGCAAGGAACAAAGCCCTAGAGCCTGATCCCAGGGATAGTGTGCAAGGAGCAAAGCCCTGCACCCTGATCCCAGGGATGGTGTGCAAGGAGCAAAGCCCTGCACCCTGATCCCAGGGATGGTGTGCAAGGAACAAAGCCCTGGAGCCTGATCCCAGGGATGGTGTGCAAGGAACAAAGCCCTGCACCCTGGTCCCAGGGATGGTGTGCAAGGAACAAAGCCCTAGAGCCTGATCCCAGGGATAGTGTGCAAGGAGCAAAGCCCTGCACCCTGATCCCAGGGATGGTGTGCAAGGAGCACAGCCCTGCACTGGGGAGCCTGATCCCAGGGATGGTGTGCAAGGAGCACAGCCCTGCACTGGGGAGCCTGACCCCAGGGAAAGAAGCCACGGAGCGATGGGAGAGGTGGGGGGCAGGGGGAGCATCCCTGCAGGAGTCAGCTGTGGTGGCTGGCAGAGCCAGCTGGCTTCCAGCACGGAGCAGCCGGGAGGGTGTCAAACAAGACCATCAGACCTCTGGTGCCTTTCATCCCTGGTAGCTCTTCTACCTGCAGATATCACGGAATTGCTCAAGGTCACTCTTGTGACAGAGCTCCCAAAGTAAAATGCTGCATCACAGAGACACTGGTGACAGGAGGGGACACCCAAAGAGCTCTGCCACCTGCAGCCAGGTGGGCACTGTGAGGCAGCACCTGGGACGGAGACGAGCGGGTGGTGCCCCGGAGCAGAGCCCTCCCCAGCATTCCCCACAGGCATGGCACAAGGCTGGCAAATTCCCACTCAGTGCTGAGGGAAGCGCTTGCTTCGGCCAACCCCCCCCCCAAACCAAGATGTTTCTGCTCCCTGCAGAGCAGAGAAACATCAGACCCTGGAAAACAGCACCCTGAGCACTCCCAAACACACGTGAACAGAACAGCTTTACCCCCTTTGTGCCACAGGGGAGGGGGCAGGGAAGCTCCAGGCACTGACCCCCCCGGCAGGGGCAGCAGGTCCCAAATCCCTGTGGCCAGGAGCTGTCGGCAGCAGGGCCGGCTGTCCCGGCCAGCGGCAGCCACAAGGACGGGGAACAAAGGCCAGTTCCCAGCTCCATCGATGCCGAGGTCAGACGGGTGAGGGGGGAACATCTGCTCCCACCCTGCCCAGCTCCAGCCCAAGGACTTCCCCGGGGTTATTCAGGCAAGGGTGAATTTTCAGAAGGAAGCAGCCAACACTGCTGTTAAAATCCCCAGCATGGAAAGCCCCAGCCCCAGTTCGTGGCCACAGGGAGGGACCAGGAGCAGCACGGGGTCAGTGCCAGTGATTCCGTAGTGGCCAAGATCCATGTGGTTGGAAGATGCCAGAAGGATAACTCAGATCAGCAGCTTGTGTCCAGGTATCTCCAGCCTTCCACTTGAAGCGTCCAAGGCCAGGTTGGACAGGGCTTGGAGCAGCCTGGACTAGCAGAAGGTGTCCCTGCCCACAGCAGAGGGTGTCACCCAGGCTGCCTGGCCAGAACGTGCCCGGGATGGCTGGAGATGGAGCAGCACGAGCCAGAGGGAAGAGCCCTGGAGGTCAAAACCAGTTTATGAGAAATCAGTCACCTTTGATCTACAGATCTTCGAGCAATAGTGAATCCACTCCACCCCTGGGTGATCTGCTGTACAGTTAATTAGACACGTTATTAAAAATATGCTCCTCTACCAGGCTGAATTAGTCCGGCTTCCAAGCCACAGAGTCCTGCCCTGTCTAATTAAACAGACCTTCCCGATTAACAATCCTTCCTCCAGGCCGCTGCCAGCAGACAAGGCAGCAGACACTCCTCAACCTCCTCAGCAAGGCCAACAACGGGCAGGATTCCACACCTTGAGTCATGAACATTAAACTGGTTTATTTTTGTTTTGATTCTCCTTCGGCTGCGGACACCAGAAACAGATCCAGAGGCCCCCAGGGCTGGCCTCGGGATCACAAGGACAGGACATGCAGGTATGTCCTGGCTCCCCAATCAAGGACCTGATCAGCTCTTTCACGCCAGGAGTATCCCATTTCCGAGGTGTTTTCAGAGCCAGAGATTCCCTGGTTGTCCTGGTTATGCCCCAGAGCTGTGCACCACACCGTGCTCCCAGACACGGCGCGGCCATACTCAGACCCCCCTCTGTTCCCTGACGTGCCCAATTCCCTCAGGTGTAACCAATCCATGCCCTCCAGCCTTCGCTGCTCTCGAGCACTGGGACGTGCTGCAGATGGGAATCTCGGAGCATTTTGCTCTGACCAGCCCATTTCAAGCCCCTGCAGTGCACACCTGTAAATCCATCCCTTGCTGGATCACGGTGGGAACCCCTCCTTCCTCCTAACGCTGCACACAAAAGGTGTGAACCCCCTGCTTACCCCTGCAACAGCTCCTGGGGTGACTCATCCCTTCCCTGGTTTGGAAGCACCAGGTGCTGCCCACGCGCTTTTCCTCAGGCTGACGCCCCGTGTATCCCACATCTCCGTGGAATCCCCATCCTTACAGCCAGCCTGAGCTGCAGCTGTATCCACAGGGCAGCTTTGTGTCCCACGATGATGCAGAACACGTCCTGCTGCTGCCCTGTTCCCCCAAACCCCACACCTGAACCCGAGGGAACGGCTGAGGCTGTGCCGGGGGGTTTAGGTTGGATATCAGGAAAGGTTCTTCCCCCAGAGGGTGCTGGGCACTGCCCAGGCTCCCCAGGGAATGGGCACGGCCCCGAGGCTGCCAGAGCTCCAGGAGCCTTTGGACAGCGCTGCCAGGGATGCCCAGGGTGGGGTTGTTGGGGTGTCTGTGCAGAACCAGGGGTTGGACTGGATGTTCTTGTGGGTCCCTTCCAGCTCAGGAAATTCCATGATTCCATGATTCTGTGAACCCTACATCTCCACTGGCAGCACAGAGAAAGCACAATCCCCCTCGAAGAGCACTTTTATTTTTCCCCTTGGTTCAAATCCCCGTGGGGTTCCAGAGCTGGCTGTTCCCAAGCCAGCCGCTCCACCTCACAGGAGCCAGCCCAGATGCCCAGGAGCCTCGTGGGGACCTCGCAGGCTGGACCCACCTCCCCAGCACCCTGAGCCCTGCCAGCCGGGAGCCTCCGCCTCGCTCCAGAGGCTTTATTAGAAACACACAGTCACCCAAGGCTGCAAGTGGAATCCATTACACAGCATTTAGTACGAATCATTTGTATTTCACAGCCTGCAATCCTTCTGATTTCACAGGGAAACGGCTGTTAAAGACCCTGCTGCAGCCAGCGGGGAGGGACCAGGTGGGAGCAGGGATGGGAGGAGCATTCCCAGACCCAGGATGGACCTGCTCCCACACCTGGTCATCCATCACAGCCGCATCCTCCACCTGTGAGATGCTTTGGAATGCGGGGAGGAGGCAGCTCTGCTACCTGCAAATAATCACCCCCATCTGAGTCAGGAGATTTTGGAAGCTGGGAAAGGATTGTAAATCACTGCTTCAAGGAAAAAGAATCATAGAATCCCAGAATGGTTTGGGTTGGGAGGAACCTTAAAGCCCATCCCGTCCCACCCCTGCCATGGGCAGGGACACCTCCCACTGTCCCAGGCTGCTCCAAGCCCCAGTGTCCAGCCTGGCCTTGGGCACTGCCAGGGATCCAGGGGCAGCCACAGCTGCTCTGGGCACCCTGTGCCAGGGCCTCCCCACCTTCACACTAAAGAATTTCTTCCCAATGTCCAACCTAATCCTTCGTTCTGGCAATGGGAAGCCATTCCCCCTTGTCCTATCATTCCACACCCTCGTGAACAGAACCTCTGATGCTTCCAGTGTTTAGAGCAGCACCACTCCGGCGAGGAATTCCGGGTGCGTGCAGACATTTCCAGTGTGTGCACACAGAAAGGTCGTGAGCTGTGCCTTATAGACAAATAATCTCATGGATTAGCTCCTTTCCCACCTCCTCCCAGGTGCTTCTTTCCCCAGCCTTTGGGGACGGGATCTCTGAGGCAATGGGGATCCACGGCCAAACGGGATCGGCACCATCAGGCAAAGTTATTTGTGTACCGCTGACACTTGGGGCAGAATGAGAACCAAAACCATGGTTTAAACCCTGAACACGGCCATTCCAAGGGAGATGCAATTTCGTAAAGAAAAAGCTGGAAGTAATGAAGGGAAAACACAGCCCTCACCCACGCTCAGCTACGCAGAAGGGATCTCATGCCATAAAACAAGAACAGTGACTCATCCCATAAAATGAGAACGGCAAGCCACTCCAGGGTGGACATCTTGACCCACGAAGAGACCGTTTTAAAATATAAACCGTGACTTGGGATGTTCAAGGAGGACATTAACAGATGATTTAGGACATTGCTTCCTCAGGAGGGCTGTCCAGCCCTGAGTCTGGCCACCAGGGGATCTCCAGCCCTGGAGGTTTCCAGGAACTCGCTGCCCCAACCCACAGTCACCTTGATCACTGCTACAGCAGGGCAGGGGGCCCTTGGGGACAGGGAACCAGAGCTGGACATCTGCTCTGATCACAGATGGAGCTGATAAATCTTGCTCTTCTAGAAGGTGAGCCACAGCAGGATCCCAAATCACTGCTATGTAACAATCCCAGGCACTACGTCGTTCAAACACCCAGGGCTCCCTTTTCCTGGCAAGCAGAACTACAACTGCAGCTCTGCATTCTGCCCCCAGGAAGGCTGGCTGGGAACACGGGCTGGGAACAACCTTGTTCCTACCCATCTCCACATAACCACCCGAGGATGTGGGAGCCCCCACAGCCCACTAACAACACCTCTCCTCGGCCTAACCCAGGGTGCTCACCTGCTGAGTATTAGAACTTACTTGGTGGGGGAAAAAAATAGCACTGCTTCCTCTTTGTTGTGTTCTGGAGCAAAAATCCAGCAGATGCATTAAGCCAGCAAGGCAGGAGGAAGGCAGGGGCTCCCTGGACTAACACCAGGCTCAGGCACACGAGTGGGTCTGTGCTCTGGCATTCCACCCCGAAAATCCAGAGGCTCAGCCACCCTTCAGTGGTGCCAAAAGGACTCTCCCTCCCTAAACAGCAGCAATGCATCGAGACAGCAGGGCTCCCACAGCCCCAAACCAAGAGACACCTGCAAATACCTGGCAGGTGCCACCTCACAGCTGAAGGCTGGTTTTGCCAGGGCAGGGGGTCCTTCTCCAGCAGCCGAGCAGGATGTGACTCCTGCTGACAAAGGTCATTGCGTGTCCTCTCGAATCCACCATCAGTGCTCTTTCCTCAGCCCTAAAACATCCCGTTAGCTCACCTGATACCGTGCCTTACCCGAGGCTGAGGAAGTCCTGGGCTCCCCTCTCCGTTTCAGCAGGAAATCTGGGCAGGGCTCCTGAGGAGGAGGATGGTGAGAGCCAGGAGAGGTGAGTGTAGGCTGACCAGCACGCCTGGCCCGAGCACACCACGTCTCCTCCAGCTCCCTGCAAAGGATGGGATCCCCCCAGGCCATCACTGGCACCCATCAGAGCTGGGACTGCTCTACAGGCCTGGAGCACAAGTCCTGTGAGCAGCGGCTGAGGGAGCTGGGAAAGGGGCTCAGCCTGGAGAAAAGGAGGCTCAGGGGGGACCTTGTGGCTCTGCACAACTCCCTGACAGGAGGGGGCAGCCGGGGGGGTCGGGCTCTGCTCCCAGGGAACAGGGACAGGAGGAGAGGGAACGGCCTCAGGCTGGGCCAGGGGAGGTTAAAGCTGGATATTGGGAAAATTTCCTTATGGATCTTTATGTGTGATCACACACAGGCACGGGCTGCCCAGGGCAGTGGTGGAGTCACCAGCCCTGGAAGTGTTCCAAAGCCACGTGGATGTGGCCCTGGGGGACATGGGTCAGCGGTGAACACGGCAGAGCTGGGTCAAAGACTGGGCCTCATGATCTGGAGGGCTTTCCCAACCTCAGTGATTCTGGGATTCTGCGAATCGGGAAGTTCAGCAGGAGAGGATGCTGGAGAAGACCCCTCAGTTCGCATCAGCTGAGCCCCCGCTGCACCAGCACAAATCCCACACGCGCTCAGGACACGGCTGCCACGACAGGAAGATGGCACAGCGCCCGTGACCCAGCTCGCACCGCCAGCTCTCTGCCTCTCCCCCTGCCCGGAGACACCGGTACCCGTCAATATCTGTCACTGCCACGCTGCATCACCCCCTGCCAGCGGTGAGGACAGCCTTGTTACATAATTTTAATGCACAATGTGCAATAAAGACCCCGAGGTCTCAAATTTTGGACCTCGTAATGGCACGGAACGAGGGCTGAACCACTGGACTGGAAGCGTGGAGTTGCCCCAGCGCTGATGGCCGCAGCGTGTGTGGGCCAAAGGGAGAACAGGCCAAACCTGAAATGGCTTTGCCTGTTGATCCAAACGTATCGATTTCCAAAATCTCATCAAATTTACAATCAGAGTCAACCAGGAAACAGGAGCAAAAAGTACAAATGGAAACCAGAGGGGCTTGGGACTAGATCTTTAAGGTCCCTTCCAAGCCAAACCATTCTATGATTCTGTAAGAAAAGTTTAAACTTTTTATTTATATATATATATATATATATATATATATATATAAATGCAATCTAGGAACACAACAACTTCAACCAAAACCAGCCTCAGAGGAACAAAGTGTTCATGANGTTGATCCAAACGTATCGATTTCCAAAATCTCATCAAATTTACAATCAGAGTCAACCAGGAAACAGGAGCAAAAAGTACAAATGGAAACCAGAGGGGCTTGGGACTAGATCTTTAAGGTCCCTTCCAAGCCAAACCATTATATGATTCTGTAAGAAAAGTTTAAACTTTTTATTTATATATATATATATATATATATAAATGCAATCTAGGAAAACAACAACTTCAACCAAAACCAGCCTCAGAGGAACAAAGTGTTCATGACAACCACACACACAAAGGCAGTGCATGAGAAATGGAAGGAGAATAAGCACAATCCATACTTTACTGTGACTGGCAGGAAGTGAATAAAAGAAACCTCTGGAAAAGCCACGTCTGAAGACAAGGAAAAGTTATGACGATGTTCTTTTCAGCACGTAGAAAAAATGCTAAGTAAAAGCATTAAAATTCATAAAAACACAGAGAAAAGCATTGAGACAGCCCAGGGCTGGAGGTGCTGCCACTGATTTGAGCCCTGCTTCAGTCCTGCTCCACCCCCAGGGTGATTAACGGGGTTTTTTTACTCTACACACAGTCAGAGCTTCCCTCACTGCAGCTCCTGGTGTGTGAGGGGTGGCCGTGGTCAGGCAGTTTGTGTCTTTATTAGGAAAGTGGGATGTTATTGCACAGCCCTCCAGAGGACAGGGCTGCTTCCTCCCCCGAGTAACCAGGATTCCTTAGCTCATACATAACTAAGGAGCCAGGGAACGTCTGGCTGTAATTCCCTAAAAATCACACACGTTTGCAAGCGTTTAGCAAATAACTGAGGCTGGAACGGATGCGACGGGGCCACGTGGTGCCCAAACAACTCGGCTGTTTTCTGCACAGCCCTGTGGAGGTGGGAGAAGCCCCAGCCATCGTTTATCTTCATTTCTGGCCATTTCAGTGATGACACTTCCATAAACAAGCCCACGGAACCATGACCACATCAAATTTCTGTGCGACACCTCCACAACAGACGTGAAAAATCAAATTCTGGGACAAGCCACTGTCAGACTGGGAGAAAACCACCAGAAAACTTCACAGCCTGGTTCCTGTACTGGTCAAGGTTTGCAGGAGTAGCTAACTGGGCACTAGAATAACCCGGGGTAGCTCTTTCCAGCACTGTTTCCAGAGAGTATCACCACTCCCTCTGTCACCTCTCCTGTCTGAGTGACCACCACAACGGACAGAGCTCAAAGTCATAGACCCAATGAACTCAATGGACATTTTCTGGACAATTGTGGACATTTTACGGACATTTTACAGGGATGGCCCACAGACTAAGGGATCACAGAATGACCAAGACTGGAAAAGCCCTCCAAGACCATCGACTCCAACCACTACCCCAGTGCTGCCAAGTTCACCACTAACCCGTGTCCCCCAGTGCCACATGCACACGCCTCTGAGCGCTCCCAGGGGCGGTGACTCCACCAGGGAGTGCTACCTGTGTGTTATATCTGTGTGGGGAAGAGCTGCCAGCTGGGGCTAAACCACGACAAAAGGGAGAGGGAGAACTGAGAAAATCCAACACATCTCACAGTGACAGACCCAACAGGCTCCGAGGATTAGCAGGCAAGAGCCCACGGGGGGACGCCTGGAGAAGAACAAAGCTGAGAAGTCCTTGAAGACGCTAATGCAGAGCATCTCAGAGCAGGAGGATCACATCCAGAGGATGCACCGGGATTACAACGTGAGGGAATGGCAGGCGCTCAAGGTCTCGCTCGGTTTGAAATCACTTCTGGGGAAATAATGGAAAAGCTGATGTAATTCCAATCATAAAGAATTAAAGAACAGGAGTATAATTAGCACTAGTCAACATACTTCTACAAGAAACAGGTCTTGTCAAACAAATCTGATTTCATTCTTCACTGAGATTACAAGTCTGATTGGCGAGAGGAGCCGTGCACAAGGCAGGGGAGTGCCTGAGTGCTGGAACCAGGAGGTAAGAGGGCAGCCTGGGGAACGCAGCCACTGTGCCAGCCACCGCCTGCACGCCACATCACCAAAAAACATGCTAAAAAGGGGGTTAAGAACTGATTAGGTGGCAGGTTCCAAGCAATAGCTCCCAGTGCTGGACCTCGGCGGGCTCCGCAGGAACCAGCCCCGGGTTCATTTCTGCCTGAGCACGATGCAGAGGGATGAAGGGAAGCACTGCTGGGGTGGGTAATGCCCTCGCAGCCTTGCAGAGCATTCTCAGGTGAAGGGTACGGGATTCACCTCCCCTGGCGTCCGCCGTAGGAAAAAATAATGCTCCCACTGTAATGCAGTTGTTAATTTTCTCCAGATAGTAACGACAGAGAGAAAAGGGCCTCTGAGGACAGGCTGATGATCGAGACCAGCCAGCCAGGCAGGCGGGCTGAATTGCCCTCAGCAGGATACTGAGGGGGAGGTTGCTCCCAGCTTACATTAGAAATCCCATTTTTATGATAATGATTAAATTGTTCAAATCATCTTCAAAGAAAATTTAGGGGGGTAAAAACCTTAAAATAAATTAATCTCAGTTGTGAAAAGCACTGGAAGGCCTGGTCTCTTCCAGCAGCTGCTCCTGGAGCTGGTGTGGCTCAACAGATGCAAGCAGCAGCCAGGAAAAGCTCCAGATGGTCCCAGTGACACGGTGGCACCGATCAGGGACAGCCCCTCGTGCCCAGTGCTGGCACCACAGCACAGAGGCTGCTCCCACCCGACAGACGCGCGCTGTGCATGCAACAACAGGATGGCTTCGGTGCCTCTCCAAGCAGGCAGGTGTCGCCCACAGCTCTGCCAGCACAGCTGGCACCTCCTGGCAGCCGGGAGGATTAGGGCTCTTCCTTCCCCACGCTGCAGGAGCAGGGGCGTAACTATGGTTTTATGGTTTCCAGGAGAGAGATGACTGTCCCAGGCGGGAGCACCTGCATTGTCCCACACATCAGCAGCCCCAAGGCATGAGCAAGGTGTGTGCACCTGCCTCAAGGATGCAGCAACCGGCGTAAGGAACGCCCTCGGCACCACCGAGGTCTCCCGCCTGGGCATCCATTCCTCCATCCATCCATCCATCCATCCATCCATCCCTCCATCCATCCATCCCTCCATCCATCCATTCCTCCATCCATCCATCCATCCATCCCTCCATCCATCCCTCCATCCATCCATCCATCCATCCATCCCTCCATCCATCCATCCATCCATCCACCCATCCATCCATCCACCCATCCATCCATCCATCCATCCATCCATCCATCCCTCCATCCATCCATCCATGCATCCATCCATCCATCCCTCCATCCCTCCATCCATCCATCCATCCATCCATCCATCCATCCCCTGTCCCTTTGGCTCCCCAAAGGACAAACAAAACTCAAATCACCTCAAGAAAGTCCCATGGATGGTGTTAAACTAGGAGCTCTTCCGTGGCTGGCGTCACACACCAAGGGCATGGTGAAGAAGGTGAAGGTGGGAGCACACCCGTGGCTAGAAAGGGACCACCTGGACCCCAGACCGAGCTTCAGGTTTTTCAGAATGTTTGGGAAGCTTTAACTCCGGAGCATTGCTCAGCTACAGCAGAGACAGGACAGGTCTGAAGTGTGCTGGGAGATGGGAGAGGGAGTCCCAGGTCTTGCCTGCCCCAAGATTAGGGAAAATTCTCAGACACCCCAGCAAACAGCAAATCCCTGTGGAGAAAGCCCTCAAATCCCTGTGGAGAAAGCCCTCAGTGATGGGGAGGGAGCAGCTGCTGTTGTCGCTGCCTCCTGGGCTTGTCATGGCTGCCTCTCACCCGCCAGATCCCCTGACATCCAACACCGCCTCTGCCAAGCCAGCCCAGTTGGGTTCCCCCACCAAAGCAAGCAGAAAGCCCATTCTTTGGGGGCTGCTTTATATCACTGCCTCCCCCTCAAAAAGGCTTAGTCAAAGCAAATGCCAGACCCATTAAGTGCGAAGGACCTCACAGCCAACACAGGAATGCTGGGGCTTGATGGACTGTTTATAGAGTCTTTTATAGGAAGGATGGGTAACCTAATCCCAACTACAACATTTTTTATGCTGCTCTGTGAGGGTTCAGCTGTGATTAAACTGTTGGCACGGTCCCATGGCACATAAAACCATGGAGACCAGCATGTCTCATCCCCACCAGAGCCCTGCAAATGCAGGCGGCAGAAGTATTCCAAGTATTAGAGGCTGGCGAGCCCCGCTGTGGGGCATCCCTGCTCGCACCTCCACCGGCCTCGTGAGCCTGACACACCAAAATAAAGCATCTCTCGTGAATATTTACTCCTGCAGCCCAGAGCGGGGCAAAGGGTAACCACCCCTGCAAAGCTGGGTCTGGGTGCAGGAGATGCAACAAAACCACGCTCTCGGCAGTGGGCTTCAATGTCCTCCTCTGCCAGGAGCAGCCCCAGGATGAGCACGGAGCCCTCCACCACCCGCCTAAAACACTGGATAAATCCCACAGCAGCATTTGCTGCTTGGTTAAAACACTTGATTTTGAGCCAGCCTCGCTAAACTGAGATGTTCCGAGCTGTGGATCACCCGCTGTCTCTACCAGGCTGTAGCTAAGGCTGCAGTCCCCAGCACGGGCAAAGTCCTCCCTGGGAGAGGACATCCAAATGTTCCAGCAGACATTGACCCAAGGAAACCAAGCCCACCCGGGCCAAACCACTCACAGGCCGTGCAAATTTAACTGTCTGAGAGGGAAACAAACATTTGGAGGCGGAGAGATTGGAAGGGCAGGAAATGCCAGCCCGGGCTGGGCACAGGGTCACACCAAGCCCACGCTGGAGGACAGGCGGGTGCAGCAAGGCCAGACCCTGCTCCTAGCTGGAAAGGGGAAAGGACTGGGGGCTGGGGCAAGGGCAGGGCTGTAACGCACTGATGGGGACGGCACAGGGGATGTGCATCCTCGGAGTGGGACTGCTCGATGTTGGACCAGCAGGGTCTCCCCGGCGCCGCCGGTGGGTGGGATTTCTTCAGGCAGTGTGAGCGTGAAGTTTGTTTCATTTTATTTTTATAGAATTGGAACAGAAGCCAGGTTTGCCTCTTTTTTTATTTCTATTTTTTGGCTCTGTTGACTCATCCATCAGTTTGTTCACCCTCGTGACACTTCCCTGACACGATGCATGGTCTCCCTCGTGGCCAGCGCACACCCACCCCAGGTGGGCTCTCACCACCCACAGCCCTCCCAAGAGTTCCAGCTCTGGAGCATGCTGAGCACAACAGCTGACCATTGACTTCAACCCCTCCTTCCACACTGAATAAAAACCCCCAGCACCTCAGAACCCCTCACTGAGCATCCCCACCACAGCAGCCAGCAGAGGAGTGTGCTCTCCCCGGGCTTTTTCTCTGGGATGGGACTTGGGCAGCAGTTTTATTTTAGTCCTGGGCGAGCGTACGGCACATTCCTGCCACCAAAGGGAAGGAGACTCCAGCGTGTTTTCAGGTGCACCACCTGAGCCTGTGCACTCACAGGGTTCCTCCTTCAGCACAGACCCCGACACGGCACCAGGCACATGGGCACCTGGATGGTGGCACACGGGGTGGGCACATCTCACAGCTCCACGACCTGTCGGCATCCCTGGGAGACCCGAGGAGGGCTGAGCCCTTCTCCACCCCTCTGGCCACCGAGCAGTTCGGGGCTGGTGGATGACACACCCAGGGCTGACCTCACGAATCCCATTTTTTTCCCTTTTCCCTCTGTAGCCCACACACTGAGGACCTCCCAAACACACAGTGAAACGCCAGGTCAGCTTTCCAAGGGCTCAGCACCCACAAGCAGGAGCTCAGGTCATATTTAGGCCACCCAAATTACAGGGCAAGGTTTCTGCTGGAGGGTGACCTGCTTGGCCTCCCCCAGCACAAAACCCCACGGGCAGCCCCTGCCATCCCATCCAAGAGGCCACAGGGATGTCTGGGCTCCACTGGTCCCTCCTGTTGGTCCCAAGTGTGCTACTCCCAAACCTACCGCAGCCCTTGCCAGCGTCCCCTACACGTCCCTTGTTTTCCAGTCCAAAATTCAGCTCCCCTCCCTGCAGCCCCACCTTTTCTTACGCAGGGACCAGCGGAAAGCGGGAGAAGCAAAGCAGCACCGTGGGACCCAGCCTGGAGAGACTGAACTTCAGCCCCAACCCCGCAGATAAGGAAGGATGGGCTCCTGGAACAGCCGGGGATGAAAGGGAACGCTGCAACCGTCAAGCTGGCTCGCTCAGCTTTTGCCTCGTGCCCATTTTCCTGCCGTGTGGCACCCGTGAGCCATGTCCCACCAGACAGGGACAGCCACTTGCTCAGCAGCCCAGAGGGACCAGCCTGGCAAAGCCTTGGCTGCGTGCATCTGCACCTTCTGCCTGTCGCTCACACCAGAAGCCAGCGGAGCTCAAGAGACCCGCCCAGCCACTGCTCAGAGTACCAGCAGCCTCCTGAGTGCTGCAAGGTTTAGCCAAACCTGGGAACAGGGGCCAGGCGGCACATGGGAGCAGCTGACAGTAAACTCAGCATTTCCAGAGCATTTGTTTGTGTTGAAAGCTGCTGCTCTGAAGCCAGAACAGGTGTCAGTCACACCAAAATCTCACAGCAGCTATTCAATGTGATGGCATAAGTTTGACATCAGATCAAAAAAAACCCCAAAAGCAATGTGAGCAGCTCCTCTACTCTCTATTTCACCTACAGCCATGGAAAAAGAAAGGTGAGGAGGCAAAAGGAGGAGAGAAGCAGGTGTGTCAGGGCTGGCACAGCCACACAAAGCAGGCAGCTCCCCATCGCTGGGGATGCTCCAAGCAGCCCCAGGACAAAGCCACATCACGACTCTCCCCCAGCTGCCACAGGTGGGCTCAAAGCAGCACCCACCCGCCCCTGGATGGCTCCATCAGCCCTGAGCCGGCCTTGTGCCCCCGCAGACTCGCGAGCTGCCTGCTGCCCTGAGCTCTGCACGGAGCGTGACACGCAGCAGAGCCCACGCTGCCTCTTCAACACCTCCCACCAGCCAGACACCGACCCCTACTAATGCTGCCAACATCCTAATTAGCACCTTCCCTGTGCCCGCCCTGCTCCCGACTGCTCTGCAGCTGTCCAGGCTCTCAGAGGCTGGCCAAAGGTGACAGGGGATGGGGACAAGTCCTGGAGGCGCTGGGCACTCTGTCCCCTCTGGCCCACGGCAGCCCCGCTGCTCTGCTGTGAGGCTGCTGCCAAGGGGTTTCCACACAGCATCACACACGCCTGAGTTTATCCTTCCCGAGCCTCGGGGGCTATCCATCCCCACTGCCAGGCAGGCAGCAGGATGGGGCTTTGTCCAAGTGTCATCGAATCACAGGATGGTTTGGGTTGGAAAGGACTTAAAAGACCATCTTCTTCCACCCCCTGCCATGGCAGGGACACCTTCTGCCAGATCAGATTGCTCCGAGCCCTGTCCAGCCTGGCCTTGAACATCTCCAGGGACTGGACAGGGCACGGGCAGGGCAGCTCCAGGCTGCATTTTCCTATCCATGCATTTGCAGCTATTTCCATGGCTGGAAACTATCCCTGGTGGGGCTGATCCAACCCCTCAGTGCCCCGTGCCAGCAGCCAGCTCGGGGAGCTGACACCTCCATCCCAGCTCCCAGCACGCTCCAGCACTGGGTGATCAATACCCTGCCACCAGCCATTCCCCACGCCCAGGCACCGGCTGCTCTCTGCTCGCCAGGCAATGAAAACACAACATCCCCAGCTGGCTTTCCCCCCCAGAGCAATGCCCAGGGAGCCACAGGCCTGCTCCCATTTACCACGAAGGCGTCACAATGTGCACACAAAGGCTGCAGACACGGAACCAGTGCTCAGACACCTGCGAGGGCACTCTGCAAGCAGCCTCGGAGGTGTCGGGATCCCGCAGGAGAGATTCCCTCAGAAGAGATCCACAGGAAAAGCTTTCCCGAGGCTGGCACGCTGCAGTTAACTCCCCGCAGCCTGGCCAGCCCCCATCCCTGCAGGCTCTACCCAGCCCGGACACCTCGCTTCGCTCCATCCATGCTGCCCCCGGGTCACGCATTTCTGCTGCTCGCTTTGTCCCCTGATACCAGACAGACTTAAAAGTAAAACAAGGCCAAGATTTATGAAGTGAGGCTCGCCGTAAAGGTTTCCGAGTCGCGGTGGTGGAGCCTGGAAACAGGATTACAAGCAAAGCAAATCATGAAACGCGATCGTAACCTCGGCACGGCGAGACGTGACCCTCACGTGCTCCAGCCCAGCTCGCTCCCAGCATGTGGTGTGCGCTGCCTGGGGGCTGCCTGGCCAGCACAAGCCCCCTTGGGATGGCCCAGGCCTTCCTTGACCTCCCCTCCACAGCACCCAGCTCACTGGGGTGGCCCAGTCCTGATCCTCAGCAGACTTTCTGCCACACCTCGCCTCAAACCAGCTGCACAGGCACTTGCCAGAGCAGAGCACTCCCAGATCTCCTTCAAGATCACAAACAGCTGCTTTGGACACATCCTCATAATTCCCTGGTGACTTTACTGCAGCCTTCCAGTGCCTAAAGGGGCTCCAAGAGAGCTGGAGAAGGATTTTGGTCAAGGGATGGAGTGACAGGACAACGAGGAATGGCTTCCCACTGCCAGAGGACAGGGACAGATTGAATGTTGGGAGGAAATTCATCTCTGAGAGGATGGTGAGGCCCTGTCACAGGGTGCCCAGAGCAGCTGTGGCTGCCCCTGGATCCCTGGCAGTGTCCAAGGCCAGGCTGGACGGGGCTTGGAGCAGCCTGGGACAGTGCAAGGTGTCCCTGCCCATGGCAGGGGTGGAAATGGATGAGTTTTAAGGTCCCTTCCAACCCAAAGCAGTCAATGATTCTATGATTCTAGGACCAAGCCCCGCTCCTGAGGCATCACTCCCACCCAAAAGCCTCCTGCTGGCTGTACAAAGGCAGAGCTTGCGAGAAAGATGGATCTCATGGAGCCAAATTCACAGAGACATCACCCAGGGACAATGGCCTGCAAGTGATGGGAGCCAACAGCAGGGAATGATGGTGCCAGCTCCATCCAGGAGCACCTGCCACGGCCACCAGCGTGTGCCTGGAAGGAGTGGAGAGCAGCAGAAGCAGGCAGATATGGGTTCTGGTAGGACACACACACACCTGTCTTGGGTGAAACCAACCACACACCTGGAGGCACCTGAGTAGCCCATTCCTGCCTGGTTCATCCTCAGACACATCCCGTCCCACCCTCCAGCCTCAGCAAGTGGCCCAAAGGCCGTGGGTTCAGTGGCCACTTTGCAGGAACTAGTGGCCTCCTGGGAGGCTCAAAGAGCAGGAGCTCCTCTGAGACCAAGGAGCATCCATGTCCCTGTCCCTGCTCCAAGGCAGAGCACTCTGATCAGTCCTCCCCTGCCCCGAGAGACTCCAGGATAGGCAGAACCTGCACTGTTGCACCACTGTGCTGCTCACCCACAGCCTGTGCACCACGACTGCACAGGATGGAGATGCCTTCTCTCTCCTGTATCCCTCTGCTGAACTTGTTCAGGCTCACAGAGGGTCCTGACAGGACATCTGGAGGGTCCAGCCTCCTCTCCGACCCTCCTCACCCTTCCTGGTTGCCCTCTCCTCTGCCTCTCAGCAGAGCAGTGCTGCAGGAGCCTCCCAGCACAGATCCCTCCAAGCCGTGACATGGACATGCAACCAGAGCTCACCAGGCTCCAGCAGGGCTCCACACACTCTGGGGACATCTTTAGGGAGCTGGGATGACACCTTGCATGGAGCAGGATGGACAGAGCTGCTGGAGAGAGCCCAGCTGGGCACGGCCAGGGAGCTGCCCGGCCTGTGCATCACCAGGGACACAGCTTGTCCTTCAGCCTGCCGCGGGCTGGGTATCCCCATGGCCCCAAAGCCTGGGTGGGAGCAGAGGGGATCCCAGACCTTTTGCCTGCCCCTCCTCTCCCGGGCTGGGGGCTTGGAGCCAGCCACAGGCTACCTAGGAGCCCAGCAGCCGAGCCCATTGTTTCCTTTTTCTGGCCCTGGGAGCACCAGCCCGAGGCTCAAGGCGTCCCCTCTGCCCAGGGAGGTTCACCCAGCTCGAGGTGTCCCCTCTGCCCAGGGAGGTTCACCCAGCTCGAGGTGTCCCCTCTGCCCAGGGAGGTTCACACGGCTCGAGGTGTCCCCTCTGCCCAGGGACATTCACCCAGCTCGAGGTGTCCCCTCTGCCCAGGGACATTCACTCAGCTCGAGATGTCCCCTCTGCCCAGGGAGGTTCACCCAGCTCGAGGTGTCCCCTCTGCCCAGGGAGGTTCACACGGCTCGAGGTGTCCCCTCTGCCCAGGGAGGTTCACATACATCCCCTCTGCCCAGGGAGGTTCACCCAGCTCGAGGTGTCCCCTCTGCCCAGGGACATTCACCCAGCTCGAGGTGTCCCCTCTGCCCAGGGGGATTCACCCATCTCGAGGTGTCCCCTCTGCCCAGGGGGGTTCACATGGCTCGAGGTGTCCCCTCTGCCCAGGGGGGTTCACACGCTCAGCCACCTTCGCCACCCTGAACCCACTCAGCTGCCAGGCAAGGGGCCGAGCACATCCCCCAACCCAGCCACCAGCCCCCCCAGGTGAACCCAGAGCTCAGGGAAGCTCCTCTCCTCCCCAGGTCCAACCAGATGCTCTCGGCCTCTGAAACTCCGAGGAGGGTGAAGGCAAGCACCAGCAGGCATTTTCCAAGGGACCTTCCCCTTGCCTGGCCAAAACCAAGAGCCTGTGGAAGGCTAAAGGTGTCCCCAGACACAGGGTTCACCTTCAGGCTCACCAAGGCCACGAGCACCCAGAGCACTCCCCAGCACTCTGCCTTGGAAGCTGCAGAGGATCTTGAAAGCTGAACTGGGAGCTGGGGGCCAGCGTGACCCCACGGAGCCTGGGCACTCAGTGTGGGAGCCACAGGCACAGGCACCTTTCCCTGTTCCCTCTCAAATACCACATCTGCCACGGGAGGCTGGGCCAAAGGGATTCCCGGTGTCCATCCCACCTCCAGCACTGCACCAGGATGCTCGGGGAGCACACCAGAACCAAGGGTACCTGAGGCCCCTGGCACCCAGGATGGGGGAGGGCTGGGCTACACCCTGCCCTGCCTCCACCCTGCATCGCTCCTGGTGTGAAACCTTCTGCTTGAGAACTCCAGAGCGAGGGAAAAAATAGAAAATAAAGGATCATCGCCCTTTCATCAGCCTCTTCTTTACACCTCCCACAGTCCAATGCACCTCTGTGCCCCCTCCCTCCCCAAGCTGCATCTTTCCCGGAGCCCCCCTCCCCTGTACCTCTCCTGCACAAGCATCTTCACTCCCATTCCCAGTCTTTCCCAGTTCGGAGCTGATGCTTTCAAAGAGCCATCCACAATGACTTTAAGATCTCTTTCTCAAAATGCTAATAAGTAATTTAAAGACTGCCACTGTGCATGCATGGGTTTAGGGTAATTTTTTCCATGTGAATCCCTTTTCATTCATCCCTGACTACATTTAATCTGCCACTTTATAGCCCGGCTATCCGGTGTCATGAGAGCCTTTTGCAATATTTTCAAGACAACTGTTGTTTTTATCATCCTGAATAATTTTGTATAATCTGCAAACACTCTTCGCCTTCCCATTCCCACCCCTCTCTACTTTATGAATACATCACCCAGCACAAGCCTCACGCTGACCCCGTCCAGTGGGAAAACTGACTCTTTGTTTCCCCTTCTTTAAGCAGATTTTAATCCATAAGAGAGCCCTTCCTCTAAAATTACTGCTCTGGAGTCTCCTGGATCACCCAGGGAGATCTTCTTAAAGGATGCTCGTCCCATTTACTCTGGCTCAAATATTCATTTTATTGACTTATTGTAAAATACGAGTTCTCCTGCCACCGCTTCAGGGCAGTCTCCCAGCCCTGCCCTGGGAAGCACAGCTCCTTGGCAGGAGTCCCTTTGGCCACTTGGGGTTACACTGAAGTCATCCCCCTCCTCCCCAAGGGCTCCGTCCTGCGCATTTAACTTCCCAATACTCATTTGCTGAGGGGAAACCTGGGGGGATAAACAATTTCTTCTCCCAAGTTATTTTTCAAACTCCTCTCAGCCTGCCTTATATGGCTTCATATTCACCAGACCACAGTTTCTGATTTTTTTATTTTCTCCTTTTAGATACCACTTCCACTTTGTGAAGAACATCTTTTTACCTCCAACGACCTCCTTCAATTTGCCATTTAATCAAGTTTGGTTGGGTTTTGGGTTTTTTTTTTTTGAAAACTCGTGTTAAGTGGCTGCATGAATTTATTCTGAGCTTTAATTTAATTTCCTACATCCTGGGCAAGTATTTTCTTATTTTAGCTTTTCCCTTTGGCCAGCTCCTTCACTTTGCTTTACTCACAGACCATTACTATGTGGTGTTTGTACGTGCTGGTCGCTTTATGGATGCCATGGTCTGACTGTGAGAGAGGTAAGGCGGAAAGAACATCATTTATTGGATCAACTGATAAAGCTGCACCAACTTTGGGAGCTCCCCAGCCCCTCCTCATGCCCACTGGGAGACTGAATCTGCTCCCATGGAGCAGATCTGATGTCCTGTGTGTGGTGCTCTGGTCTAAATCCAGAGGTCTTCCTCCTGTGGGCTCTCCAAAGAACCACAACCGTTCCCAGCCACTCAAACTGTCATTTCTGGATGTGACATTTAGGGAGGCACAGACCAGCCCCGATTACAGTTGTGTTTTCTACCCTTGTGGCCTGCTCCATCTTCCTTCAGCGCTTGGCAATCGGTGCCACATGTCCTGTCAGACCTGATGCTGCTCCCTTCATCCCAAGCAAGGAAACTCAGGGAGGGGTGAACAGCATGGCATGATCCTCACTTACTCCTTTTTGGTTGCCTGATTATCTCAGGGGGCTGGCACGCCCTGCACAGCCGCCCCTGTGTCTGCCCCCTGGCACAACCTGCCATCCATCCAGCACGCTCCTGAAACACCTGACATTGATATAAAGACATTAACAACATACCCCTGCACATCTCCAGGCCCCTCTCCTTCCTCACACCCTCCCTCCTGCTGTCACCCGGCCTCCAAGGGGTCCCTGCCCACCTCCAGCATTCCCAGTGATGCCCCGTGCTCCCTGCATCCCTGGGTACCAGGCTGGGCAGAGCCCCCCTCGCGCTGCCTCTCCCTCCCGTGCAGCCCACGCCGCACGTCAGCCCCTTATCACAGGAGGCCCCATCCTAACCCTTATCTAACGGCTGAACTTTTGCCTCCGAGGATCTCCCCGCTCCCCCCATCCCAACGAGATCCAGTTGGCAGCTGTACTTCGCCCTGGTCTCTCTGTAAACCAGATCCGGGTTTGGGAGGGATTGCAAACCAGGGCTCTTCCTCAGTAAAAAGGGGATTTTGGCAGGACGGGAACCCCGCTCCCAGCCAGAGCCACCCTCAGCACTACCCCCCAGGGCCGGTGTGCGGGGAGCAGGCGCGTTCTGGGGCAGGAGGGGAGGGTCAGGCTCTTGCTCATCCGTCGCCCCAAAGCGCTCAGGCCTCGGGAGCTGTCGCAGCCTCCAGTATTTACCCAGCTCCTCGGGCAGTTTCGTGGTGCCCACCCCTCCTTGCAGCAGCTCAGGTATGCGCACACAAAGGGCCCTGACTAGTGCAGGCAGGTCCTCAGCCCGTCTCCAAGGGGACCGCTGCTCCCACCCCTGGGGTCAGCCCCAAACCCCTCGGCAGCACCCCCAAGGCACAGCCGTGTCCCCTTCACACCCTCTGTGGGGTGACCCCGGGAGCTGGGGGACATCAGTGGCCACACCAACCCTGAGCCCTCGTCCCCTACAGCATCTCCTTCCTATGCTTTTGTCACCCAGAGAAGCTGGAAAGACAGCAGGGATTGAGAGGACTGCTGGTCCCGCCTGGAAAAGCCACAGAACAGAGCAGCAAGGGCAGCAGCGTGGATGTTTAAATCAGGCACCAATTTATTTGGTTTCCAAAAGGAGCTTTCCCTTTTGCTGCCCCTGTAATGCAAAGGGCAGGTGGGTGCAAGGAATGTGCCTTGTCAAAAATTAACCCAGGAAATGGAGGGGAGGGGAAAGCAGCAGGAGGGAGACGGGTGGCACGGGGCCAGGCCAAAACCACAGCCTCTGCTCTGCTCCTCAGCCCCACTTGTCCCGAAACATTTGCTCCCCTCCCGGTCTCAGGAGAGTGTTTGCGGATCTGGAGTTCAAGCACGCGGGAGGGATCAGCTCTTGACAGATCCTGCGTTTTTCCCTGGACCTGCTGTTCTGCTGCATCCCTCCAGAGCATGCTAGGCTTGCTGGGAGGCTCCTGCAGCTCCCACGGTCCTGGCACACCTGGAACATCCACCTCCACGGAGCACCAAGCCCAAAGCAATGCCCTGCTGTGACCGTAACCCCGAAGGGATGGCTCAAGTCTTCCTCCACGGAGGCCACAAAGAGGGATGCACCAAGGCCCAAACCAACCCTGTGTCCCTGGCATCTCCCCGCACCCCTGAGGCCTGGAGGAGGCTGTGGGGGTGCTCAACATGGGTACAATGTTTTAATGCTGCAATATGTTATAGCACGAATTAAATTAAATACACAGCATATTGCAGAATCACAGAATATCCCAAGTTGGAAGGGACCCACAAGAATCATCCAGTCCAAATCGTGGCCCTGCATAGGACCCCCCAACAATCCCACCATCTGTCTGAGAGTGCAATAAATATTATGTACATTATAATTCACTGTTAACTACACAGAAGCACCAAAGTCCTGTCTCCAGCTTGCTTGGAGGATGGGCAGGGATGTCCGTGTCCAGCACCTCAGCCACAGCACGCCCTGGGAATACCCACCCAGAGCGGATACAGCCCTCCTGCCCCGGCATCCCTCTCCAAGCCCAAGGCTGGGCTCAGGATTAGGAGTGCCTAGCACAGCTGATGCTCAAAATCCAGTCCCCTCACCCATAATCCTGCTTCCCAGCAAAACTCATGCCGGGCGATTCTCCGTCGCCCACCGGAGCCTGTCGCTGCTGGCTCCGTGCTGCTGGCTCCGTGCTGCCCACACCCTCACTGATAGCAGGGCCATCTCGTGTCTCCTTTCGCATTTTTGGCACGGGGCTGGCTCTCCTCCAGCCCTCGGGAAGCTTGCCAGCACCGCAAGGTTTGTGAAAAGTTAACTCCAGCAGGGTGAAGAGCACCATCGGGCTGCTTTTCCCTCCTCGCACGTGAGTTAGCCAGGCTGCTGATTTTAAAATACCTCCGTGTCCTTCCCAGCTCCCCCCAAAATACCTCGGGAGCGTCAGTCCTGCGATCGGCGCGCAGCCTACGCAGCAGGAATACAAAGCGGGGCCGTTAGCGATAGCGGCGTTACCAACCGGTGTGGGATCCAGACCCTTCCAGGACTCCTTTGTTCTTGACTTTCTGGTTCGGGTTTGGTTTTTTTTGTTTTTTTTTTTTTTGAAAAACACACAAAAAACTTTCCTTTGAGAAGCCTGAACTTTCTCAGCTGCAGACACGTTACCTTCCAACCGCCTTCACAACTAAAGGCAATTCCTAACCTCTGCTTTATGTACGTTGTCATCCACCTCCCTGTTTTCCATATTGATTTATGTTTTACGTTCTTTTCACATTTCCTTTTAACAGAGCCGGTTTTAACCAAACAGCCTTCCCTCCCGAGCCCGAGCCATGCATTCTGCTGGCCAGTGAGCAATCAACTTCCAATTTCCATGCACACTCCTGTTTATATTTCCTTCCCTATCGGCTTTGTTTCTAATTAAGGTTTGTTAAATGCAAGTGAATATATAGCGCGCAGAGAAATATAAAGCATGTAGATAAATAAACACCCCACACACAGCCGCACTGACTAAGGCTGCGCTTTCAACCACGGATCCCAAAGCACTTTGTCATGTTCATTAACAAAACCTCGCGGCTCCCTTGGGAAAGACGCTTGGATTATTTTACGCCTTGTAATTAGGAAAACTGAGGCACAGAGGAGACAAGTGAAATTAGCAGCAGTACAGAAACGCTCTGTGGCAGAGCCAAAAGCAGGACTCAAGAGGCAGGATCCTCCACAATCGTGGTTTTCCCCTGAACAAGCCTTTCTGCCCCCATTTTGGCCCTGGGAATACGCTGGAGCTGGCGATGGAGGGCATCACCACTGCGGAGGTTCCCTCCAGCCACGGGAACACGGTGGGTCCAGCCACCACCTCCAAGGCCAGCGGCTACTGTTGGGTCCGTCTGTCCACACCGAAGGGATCCAGAGCATTCCGAGGTGCAGGTGGACACCACGTCCAAGCACTTCGGGAGCGGCGGGAAGAGGCAGCTCCAGAAAGGAAGGAGGAGAGGCACGCCCAGGGAGCTGCATCCCACGCACTTTCACCTTGCCAGCTCTCTAGAAGCCTTTTCCTGAAAGGCTGGACGTGGGAGCTGGCTGCCCACACCAACCCTGAGAGTGACCATCACAGCCCCGCAACACACACACAACACAGGGCAGGAGGCAACAGCAAGGGTATGGGGGGACTGCGCCGAACCCAAACCAACGCGGTCGGCCCCGGCTGGGAACGGCCGCTGGAAGCCCACTGACCATCTCCCTGGGAGCGTCCCCATCCGTGGAGGAGCACACCTCAGAGAGATCATCTCAGGTGGGTGAAACACCCCACCAACACTGGCCAGCCCCTCATTCCCAGATATACTCCCCATCCCTCGGCACTCATGCATCCAGCGCCCACTGCTCCTGCCATGACGGCGGGAAAGTCCCTCACGTTCCAAGAACGCGCGCAGGAGCCCCGGGAGCCGGCCACCGACCCGCGGCACCGCCCGGCAGCACCTCTCGGGCAGCAGGAGGAGCGGGCTGGGGTGGAGGTGTCACCCTGTCCCTGCCCAAGGCACCTGGCACGCCACACTCGGCTCGTCACGGCCAAGCGCGCGTGGGCCCCGCCGGCCAAGCCCAGACCCCGCTGGAAGTGTCAAGGCCACCGGCGGATGGGGCCAGACGTCCTGCATGGACACGTATGCTCTCACAAACACGCTCATCACCCCAACCCTCCCCCCCATAATTAAAACCATGCTGGGCTCATTTGAATAGCAGAGCTGGCGAGCGCTCTCCGCTGCAACGTAAATAGTCCTATTTATGCCAAGCTCCCATATTGTAAATATCACGATGTATAGCTGGCCAACCCATGAGTCATCTCCCAAAACTCCAACTTAATAAATGGTGCCTCATCCATGTTCCAGACAAACACCGTCCGAGTGGCTCCCACCGCCCAGCACACACAGGGCCAGCAGCGGCCACCCAGCCTGCCCACCAGCCCAGTGGAGCCGGAGGGACAGCAGAGCCACCCAGCCGCTCAGACACGACTCTTCCACAATGGACAGGCGTCCCTGGACCACGCCGCTCCAGGACGAGCCGGTTTTTGGCCTGACACCTGGCCCTCGCCCCTGCCCAACCCAGTTCCCCGGCACTTCCCAGGGTGTCCATGCAGCGGGCGGGTGGGAGCAGGCAAGAATGGCTGGGATGGTTGGGGAGCGGGAGAACGAATCTCCCCTTGCCCAGACCCCACCGAGGGGCTCCCACTCAGCGCCGTCCCCGCACACCCAGCCCTGGAGCTCCCCACCTGCCGCCTCGCTCTGCTTTGTCTGAGCACCGGGGACCTCGGCGGGGAGCTCGGCTCCTCCTGGGGACGCCGGGAACGCCACGGCGCCAACGGGGAGCCGGCCACCAGCTCCAGAACGCCGGTAAGGCCTGGTGGAGGGGCACCCCAGAGACTCTCCCGAGAGCAGCGGCGGGCACGGGGCGGCGAATCCCGGGCATCCCTGGGGGACCGTCCGCGGTACCCAGGGATGCCCACCTTGGCGGAGGGATGGCGGGGAGAAGGGCGGCCAGCGATCGGGAGGGTCTGGGGGCGTGGGGGGGGCACACACGACACACCGGGCTCCGGCGGCGACACCTCCAGCCGGGGCAGCACTTCCCCAAACTTCGCCTCCCCTCCGAAGGGCGTGCGGCGGGGAGGGGGGCAGGGGGCAAAGTGCCACCCCCCAAAAAGCGGGGAAAACCCGGAGGGGGCTCGCCCTACCCGCAGGGCCCCCGCCCCCCGCG
>VXAD01000423.1:0-18769 GCA_013399195.1 Dicrurus megarhynchus | reverse complement strand
TCCGAGGCTTGCTGTGGGCAGCCCTAAGCCCCCACACCCTTCTCCTCCCCCATCCCCCTGGAGTCAGCCCCGGGAGGAGAGAACAGGAATCCCCCCACTTGCCACGTGGAGCAGCTGTGAGTTGGTCACAAGCCCCATTGACACTGCTGGGGTCAAGCAGGACCTTCCCAGAAGGTGCAAGGTGAGACCCAGCTCCAATTCTGCATCACAGCACACAACGGCCCCGACTTCCCCGGTGCCTGGGAGCCACATCTGCCTCACGATCCGCACCCTGTTCAGGACATGGCGGGGAGGTTAGGACCAAATGGTCTTTAAGGTCCCTTCCGACCCAAACCAGTCTGTGAATCTATGACTCGTGACTGCTACCAGGACTCTTTGCCCCAGGAGGTCCCTCTGCCACCACCCTGACATCTCCTCCTCACCCCTCTAGCATCCACGTTGCACCCAGCAGTACCCTCTGCTCACCCCCCATAGCTGTGTCCCAGTTTCTGCTGGCTGGGCAGGAGGTTCAGGTGCATCCTGCAGGAAGCACTTGTGTCCTGGAAGATCTTCCTAGGGAGGTCACACCCTGCACAGGGATCTCTACGTAAGCTGTGCCAGGTTCATAGGCCAGGAGCTGAAGACCCACTGGACTTCGAGGATGGAGTCCTATCCCTCAACTCACCATGGAAAAACATGGAAAAACATGGAAAAAACAGTCTAGGCTCCACTGTGCTCCTCCTTATCCCTTTGTTGCATCAGCAGCTTGAGCACCTTGAGCTCCCTGCCTTGACCCACCACAGGAAATTATTCCACAGGAGTGGTTAGAGGAGGTCGCGGCTCTGCGATGGTGTTGGCCACGTGCACGAGCCAAATGGTCTTCCCCAGCTCAGTGTGGCCAACCGCAGGCTCTGATCTGCTTTGGGAGTTCCTGTCACTGCAGATGTTGCTGCTCATCCAGGTTGGCCCCACATTCAACACACAGTCCCTGGAGAACCCTGTGGCCCAGCTCCACCGTGTGTGGAGAAGCTTCCACCTTTAGTCCCTCTTTCGGCATCACTCTTGCACTGAGGAAGGTCCCTTCCGAGCCAGGACAGCCTTCTGCTCCTGCAGGAGCCTTGCTGCTCCTTCCTCCAGATGTGTTCCTCTCCAGGGCAAGGAAAAACCCAAGAATTCCCAGCAGTTACCCACCATTCCCGCACTGTCCCAAGCTCCCCTCACCCCCGCTGCTCTGGAGCAGCCAGCATTTCCCATCAGATGTCTGAAAGCACTCACCATTTCCAGACTCCTCATAGCCTCATTTCAATCATCCCAGATCCCAGGGCTGTTGTGTCCTGCATGCCCTAGACAGACTGAGGATCCATCGGTTCTCCAAAATGGGAGCCTGGAGTCCAAGAGCAGCAGCCCTGTGTGTTTGCCAGTGCCCACCCAGACCCTCGGGATTTTCTTGAAGTTCTCCAGGACTGCACTGCCAGACACAATGGGAATTTTGTCCCAAGGGAACAGTCACTGGAGACCTTCTCTCTTCTCTTTTGAGCTCCCCCTTAGGCTGTTGCTGATGGAGATGGACTTTGGACCATGCAGACTTGTCTGGCTGCTGCACCAACGCTGAAGTTCTGACACGCTCCTTGGAGTCTGGTCTGTGCCCTGAAGATGCTCCTCAGGGCCAGTCATGAACTGTGAGCTCTGGTCCCGCCTCCCACCTTCACGCTGCTCCCAGGAAGGGCTTTCTATGACTGTTGCATCTTTTTGGCATCCATGGGAAGGCCTGCCAAGGTTCCACTGCCACCCTCCCAAAATTGCTGCTCCCAGTGCAGGAGGTGTCGCCAGTGTCCACCTTCTGACCCGAATCCCACAAGCTCCTCTGGGCACCACGCCACCACATCTGAGCAGACCAGCAAGTGCTGCAAGGCACCAGGCCATGACAAGGGACTCCAGACCTCCTCCAGCGTCCTCCTCTGCACCTTCCACTCACTCTGCACCTTCCACTCACTCTGCACCTTGCACACACTCTGCACCAGGCCGAGTGGCTTCAGCGGAGGATGGCCACGGAGCGGGGAGCACTGCGCGTCCTCACTGCTGTCCCCAGCCACACCGTGCGCTGACGCTCTCCCTGCTGCCATCTGCTGACAGGTGGTCGCGGGACTGTCAGGGGACACGGCCACCATCAGGCAGCTTGGATGTGGCCACCTTGGAAGTCAAGTTATACTGGTTTTGCAGGTCCTTGCTGCCCTTGGGCGGCACTGCCGCAGGACACTCAAACCGTGCTGCAGAGACCGTCAGGTACAGCCTTGATGGGGTCACAAAAATGGGACAACCACCCCTCCAGCTGCACCCACGAGTTGGTTTACATCAAAAGGTGGTTCCCAGGCCGACAGAGCCAGGAGAGATGACATCTAGGAGACATTAAAACAGGTTTGATGGTGACGCATTGAATGCTGCATTTTCAGGTCCCGATGCAGGAAGAAAAAGTTCCATTTGCATGTGAAGCCCTTGGCTCATCGCACCTGGAGGAGGTGGCTCCCTCTCACCCTCTGTGAGGTTACAGAGGTGCAGCAGGTGACAGCTGGGAGTCAAGGGAGGCACAAAGGAAAGCAGCAAGGGGTGTCACGGAGCCGTCAGGCACACACTCAAGGGTCAGTGCAGTCGTCTTTGGTAATTCCAAGGAGCCTCAGCTACCAGAAAGATTCAGGATATGCTTCTTTGGTCCGAGGAAGCTACTTGGTCAATCTCAGTGCCCCAGCTGAGGGAGAGGGAGGTTTCTCTGGGATGGGAGGGATGGGGAGTGTGTCCCATGCTGGCATCAAGAGTAAATCTGCCTGTAAAGTCCCACCAAGAGCAGACAGGGAGGTGGCCCAGGGCCACCGAGAGATGCCCTGCAGAGAATCAGCACTCTTGGTTCTTAATTGGCCCCCTTGGTCTTGAATCAGCACCCTTGGTCACACCTCTGCGTGCAAGAGGAAAGCTTTCCAGCTCCTGGCTGAATCCCTTGGGCTCCAAGGAGCCTCGAGCTTCCAGGGGCAGGTTGGGAGGAGGAAAACACGAGCATATTTTTACAGAAATTGGAGTCTCCCTGCAGCAGAAAATCCCGTAAAAGCAAAACCCAAGTGAAAAGCAGCTTCAGCTGTTCTGGCTCTGGCTGTGACGGGCTTGGCCCCAGGCCAGTGAGTTAATTCTGCCTATTAACTAATAGTATAGTATTGTCGGTAAAGATTCATTGCTAAACTTATGTTTTTAAGATATCACTTATCATTTAAACACTTAACTCCTGATCCCCGAACATGTACAGGCACCGTGTAGCCCTGAAGCCATGCTGCAGATAACCAAAGTCACCGCTGGCTGGGGAGGCCGGGCAGTGTTTAACCCTTTTTCCCCCCTTTGTTCGAATGATAAATTGTCTGGAGTAGCACTTTCCAGAGCAGAGCAGGCCCTCCCACTCAGGGACCGCTTATTATCACCTACTTAATGTTCCCCAGCTCAGCAGGGATGGAGGAACTGTTCCCAATAGCGGCTTTTTCTAACCTCCGTGAAGGGTGTGTGAACAGCCAGAAACCCCACAGATATCTGTGATTGCATCCTGTCGCCACCGAGGGCCTCCCTCTGTCCTTCCTTGCCTTTCCCAGTCACCCCAGTGCTCTGCGGGCTGGGGACAGGCAGGTCTGGTCCTTCAGGAGGAAGGGTGAGAGCAGCAGGGGCTCCCCACCTCCAGGCTGAGCCCTAGGTGCTGCCCAGCACCTTTCAGCTCAACATCCCCACTCCGATCTGTACCATAAATCCACAATTTCCAGGGATCTCAGACCTCTCCCGCATCAGCCCAGCACCTTTACCAGTTACACCAGTCACCAGCCACCGCTCCGGCAGGCGTTGGCTGCAGCCCCCTGCCCTCCCCGCCCCACCGGGGACACTCTGGGGAGGTTTCTCTGCGCAGAGTGAAATAAAGATGAAGATTTTGCATCCCTGCACGCTCGGTGAGGGTACCTGGCCCTGGGTGGCTCGTGCTGAAACGTGACACTGGGCAGCCCCACCTCACTCAACCTGTTCATCCTGTTGCAGGGACCTGCGGACGGGGAACCGGCGGCTCCCTCTCCCCTTCAGCTCCTTCCTCCGGCGTTTCTGAGCTCTCTGCCTGAGAGGCTCCTGTGCGCGGACCCCGAGCTCCCCGGTACCGGGGCGGGTGAAACAGAGAGGAGGAAGGCAGGAGGATGGCACTGGGCAGCCGAGCATCGTCCCGCGCTGGGACCCCCGGGAGCCGGGCAGAGCCGCGGAAAAGCTCCCGGCGAGGATTTCATCCCTCCGGGGCGCGGCTGCAGCGAGGATCGAGGCTCGGGGAGTGGAAGGTAACCCTGTCTGTGCTGCTGTTGCAGTGTCTGGAGTCTGAGGGTTTGGAGCCTTCAGCTAAATTAAGAAGGAAAAGTCAACTGGTAGATTGCAGTAAGGATTTGGAGAGTTCTCCGCTCGGAAAATGAATGAAACTTTTGAATGGTAGCCATGGGAACAAATTAAAGAGAAGAGGCGCTTTTGAAGCATTTAAAATAGATTTAGAACTGTAGAATTGAGCAGGAAATTTGGGATATTTTGTTCAACAGCTAATTTGAACCCAAGTTTAGAATTAAAAGTAACTTTTGGAAAAATAAAGTTCATAAAAGTATCTCCTTGGGGACTGCAAAGATGTCAGGTCTTCTTGAAAAATTTGTTCGGGTAAATAAGCAGGACCATAGAGAGGCAGAAAGGAAAAAAATTACAAAGAGAAGTAAAATTTACATAAAGCCATATATTATATATTTTTTTCAATAAAATCAGGGATTTCCTGATTTATAGACTTATATAATCATTAAGGTTGGAGGTTGGAAAAGACCTCCAAGATCATTGAGTCCAACTTTCAACCGAGTACCACCACTTTTCCAGAATGTACAGAAATGCGACAATCAAGAACATAAACTATTACTCTGTGTTTTAAAAAAATACATTTAAAAGGGGTATTTAGATACAAAGCAAAGAAAAGGTGGAAGCATCACCAGAATATCATGTTATATATAGAAACTTAATCCAAAATACTTTACAGCCATGAGGCATGACCGGCAGAAGACGGGGTTTGTATTCTGGAAAATATTTTCATTTTAGTCCTTGGTTATAGCCAGAAATAACAATGTTAGAGAATAAATCTGCCCAGGAGATAACCTGTGATGAAAAACTGCCAGGCATTACCTACTGACAGGGGTAACGACATAAAAGGATGCTCAATTTAATTGCTGTCATTTGTAAAGGCTTGTAAAAGAAAAGGATGTAACCCAAGCTATTTCGTGGCAGGGAACCCAAGGTCCAGAAGTCTTCCAGAAAACAGTTTTAAAGTTGTTCAAAGGAAGGTGGAAAAGCTGAAAAGTCAAACTCAGGCCCGTGTTTAATACTATAAAATTACAGGGTGGCATCCTTGAAATTGAGAATGCTGAAATGGCATTTAATGGGAAACCAGGGAGAAAAACCAGGTTTTGTCAATGCTGGTGGTAAATATAGGAGCTCTGCAAATGCTTGTGGACACGATGAAAAAATGCAACATTATGTGTTACGTTTAAGGCACTCGTGAGCAAAATTCTCCAGTGCTCTGAGGTGGCAGAGATTTAGGAGAAGGCAAATGCAGGATCACAGGCAACGGCCTGGTGTGGAACTGCTCTTTGCTCCTCAGAGGTGCTACAGAAAGACAGACCTGAAGGAGGCAACCACACCTCCTTCCACAGCAGAAGGGTGGAAAACACGCAGGTTTTCACGGCCAGGCTGAAGGGGGGAGCCCTGAGCAAGCTGCTGTAGTGGGAGATGTCCCTGTCTGTGGCAGGGGGGTTGGAACTGGGTCATCTCTAGGATTCCTTCCAACCCAAACATTCTATGACTCTGTGGCTCTGTCCAGGTCTTTGCAAAGGGAAGCAAGCTATGGGAGATGTGGTGGCACAGAGAAAGCAGAGCTGTGTGCAGGCAAAACCCCCCGAGGTCTGGAGATGAAAGGTCAGGAGTCAGCGGGAGCGGGGCTCGTGCTCTGTGATTAGCATTTCCCATTCTCCCTTCGGGTCTAGGAATATCCGTGTCATTAAGGTCTGGGCTGAGATGTGACTGAGCTGGAACAATTCCTGCAGAGTGACGGCAAATGCATGCACAGGCTCCTGATGCTGATATTAGCTGGCCTACCTTTTATTTTATTGAAGATGCATGAGAATAATAATCTCTAGCAGCAAGCTATCATAGAATCATGGAATTATAGAATGGGTTGGATTGGAAGAGTCCTTAAACCACATCCCTACCCACTCCCTGCCATGGGCAGAGACACCTTCCACTGTCCCAGGCTGCTCCAAGCCCTGTCCAACCCAGCTTTGGACATTTCCAGGGATGGGGCAGCCACAGCTTCTCTGGGCACCCTGTGCCAGGGCCTCCCCACCCTCACAGGGAAGAATTTCTTCCCAATATCCCACCTCACCCTTTCAGTGTGAAGCCATCCCTCCTTGTCCTGTCCCTCCATGCCTTGTCCAAAGTCCCTATCCAGGTTTCCCCCAGTCCCCTTTCAGGCGCTGTATGGTGGTGTGGTCTCGCTGGATCCTTCTCTTCTCCAGGCTGAACACCCCCAGCTCTCCTGCCCAGGGACATGGGGGGATGAAGATGGGGTGTGATGGAGAAGCACAGGGCTGCAGGGGCAGGAGCACTTATGATGCACAGGCACTGTGGAGGTGGTGGGCACACCTTCGAGGAGGGAGAGGCAGGGGCTTGCACTCAAAATGTCAGCAGGCTTGGAGGGTCATTTTGGGGCTGGGCAGAGGCAGGGGACACATCCCTTCATGGCTGGAGGAGTGCTGGCCATGGCGCAGGAGCAGGACCTGCTCCGTGTCTGTCCATGGCTCTGGCAGGGAGAGGGAAGGAGTGCCCAGTTAACCAGGGTGGACGCAGCACGGCTGCCCCAGCCTGTCCAGCTGCCCTTTGGGTTGCTGACCTGGCAGCACTTGGGACCTGCTGGCAAAAACGTGCTCAGGTGACTCCTGGCACGCTGACACAGCACTGCTGGGATGGAGCAGAGCTGGTGGAGAGGCCGTGGCACAGATCCCTGCCGGGAACACCGGGCACAGGGACAGTGAGGGTCACAAAGGTCATCCTTTCATCGAGCCCTGCAATGTGACCCATTGAGGGGGCTCTTTGCAGATTTCCCCCCAAGACTTGGTCCTTGCAGCTGCTGGGACCTCCTTGGCCCATTGGCATCAGCATCCTGCCTGCTCCCTGTGGGACTTCTCCTTGAGTGCTCCTTTGGGGATTCTCACGAGCACCTGGGACTGCTGATTCCTCCTGCACTCACCGAGGTATCCCTGCTCCTGCAGGGATCAGGAGCACGGCATCAGGGCTGAGCCCTCACCATCCTGTCCTGGCACCAGGAGGGGATGGGGTGCCCTGAGGGGTGCTGTGGTGGCCATATGAAAAGTCCCTGGGAGACATAAACCCCATGCATTGGAGGGCAGCTGAAGACCCCTGGGTAAGGGCTATCTGCCAGGGAAGAGTCCCTGGGGCTTCTCCAGAGGGGAATCCTGCTCCACAAGCCTTCAGAGCCCTCCGGAGTGGCCGAACACACACGGTCAGTGCCATCTGTTCCTGGCATCTGCTGGGGGTTCCAAAGGCTTTCCTTTAAGTTCCTTGCCAAGATTTTTTTAAGGAAAGCAGGAAGCCAGGGGGAGTCAAGGGAGTTCCTTGTCATTTTAATTGCGTAAGAGATGGTTGCAGAGAGGAGTAAGAAGAGGGAGGTCACCAGCCTGTCCTGCAGGGCCTGAGTTGTCATCTCCAGCAGCCCCAGAAGTGGCAGGAATAGGGATGAGCAGGGAGGTGATGAAAGGTAAGTGATGCCATGAGGAAAGCAGCCATAGCTTCGCTCGCACAGTGACAAGGCTGCTCCCTTCTCTGTCTTCTCCCAGGAACAAACCAAAGCCATCAAATGACACTTGTGTGAGGTCCAGGGCCAGGGTCTAAAAGACTGGAGGTTTGGGAACAAAGGAGGTGATTCTTCCCACAGATTCTTCCCACAGATGGGAGGTGAACTGTGGACCTCTTCAGCAGAGCTGTGGACACACAAATCTCACAGGGATTCAAGTGCAGGCTGGAGAAGTCCTTGGAATGGAGATCCAGAAATTTAGAACACCCAGGGAAACCCATGGAAATTAAATTAGCCGGAAAGTCTTCAGCACAGATCTTCCTGGACTCCTGCAGCCCCCCAGTCTGTCCCTTTTCTTCTGTTAAAATCCTTCCTGGCCCCTCGGGAGATGTTGTGAATGCTGGAGCCTTGTCCCCAGGCTACACCAGCCTCTGCACCGAGCCACTGCAGGTGCTGGCTGCCATCAGCGTGGCACCAGTGCATGGATGGGGGCCTCCAGCACATCCCTGCCCGTCGCGTTCATGCACCCGAGAGGTCTTTCACTTGGCTTTACTTTGCTTTTTCCTTTCTCGAGGTGTGTTTTGTTCTGCCTGGAGAGCTGGGAATGTCGAGAGCCGGAGTTGCTATGCCGGTGCTGGCGTGGGGACTTCAGCAGGAGCTGAGGGAGCTGGCGCAGGGCCCTGTGAGAGGCAGCAGGAGGGGAGCAGGAGGCAGCTCCGAGGGGAGCTGGTGGCTGCTCGTGGGTGCTCCAGCCCTGGGAGCACAGCAAGCACAGAGCCTTCCAGCCCGTGTTGGGCTGGTGCTGTGCTGGATGCATTGCTCAGCAGGAGTTCTGGAGAGGAAATAAATCAGCCCCTGATTTACCTGGGAGGACAGATACTTCTTCTCAACTGGTTTTTAATTTGGACTCAATTTCCAAGCCCGGCTGTTCAGATGTCTCTGAGATAAGTGATCTGTGTAACATCTGAGTCAAACAGGATTTTCCTTCGTCTCAGACAGCAAAGCTGTGCTCTGTAAGTGGATGTTCCAGCTAATGAGGTGTTAAGTGTAGAGAAAATCACAAGTACTTGAGGGCAGGATCCAGCTGGTAGTAAAACCAACAACCAGCACCAAGATTGTCTTCAACTTCCAGGAACAACTTCAGACAATAAAACTGTACTGAGGGCAGGAGCGAGGGAAAACCTGGGAACTAGAACCACAAAAATACAGCCATGTGTCATCTCCAGCTGCATCGTGTGGCTACACATGTTCCCTTTCCTTGGGCCAATGGAGGATGACAAGGCAGAGACAGAACCGGTGGCTTTTAGCCTGCAGCAAGGGGCCAGGTGGGAACAGCCCCGAGAGTCCTGAAATCCCAGGGTTTGCTGAGGAAATGTCCCCAGAAGATGCCGTGAGTCCTGTCAGGGAGGTTTAGCACAGGTCTCTGCTCCCGGGGAGAAGGGATGCTGCCTGGGCCTGAGCTACTGTGCCTTGCAGTGTCTGCAGTGCTGAGAGGAACAGGGTGACCCTTGAAGCCAAATTTATTGTCTGTCCACTTTGTTTGCCTTTGGAACAGTCCGAGGGCCCAGCTGCTCTCGCACTCAGTAGCCCTGGTGTCCGCCCCTCCGCAGCACAGCCACCTCCATCTGTCCTCGTGCCTCTGTGCAGAGCAGGCAGCCCGGGAGCAGCAGGGCCACCTGGCACGAGGACAGAGGGGATGCACAGGCTCCACAGTGACCTGGTCTTCAGGACACTTCCACAGCACAGAATCAAAAATCACGGCGATGTTCTCTGCAAGGGACTTTCTTAGTGTTCTGCTGTGGACACAGGCTCAGCTGGCACGTCAGATGGACATCAGGGTTAGGGTCCAAGCCCATGAGCAGGCTGGAGGAGACCAGATGGGGCAGAGAAGCGTGAATGTCCTACAAATGCAGTGTCAGGACACATAGATGTCTTAGCAAGGGACCTGAGCAGGGATGATCAGAAACACACGTAGGAGAAACACAGCAGGTTGCCTAAACCAGCAACCTGTGCAGATGTCCTGCTTTGGACATTCCAAGTGGTGCTGAGAGGTCCACAGGACCTCGGGGCAGATGGCAGAACACTATCAGCTCCAACACTCACTCAGTGCAAGGAAACCTGGGGTTGCAGGAAATCCCCTGGACGGTTTCCAGGACCTGGCCCGACACAGCCACCTCCACCCTGACCTAGTGCTGGTGACGCTGCAGGAGGTTGGACTGAGGCCCCACAGAGGTTCCCACCACCACCTCCAGGATTTATGGGTATCTCCTGAACTGACCTTCTCCGGGACACAGGTTGTGCAGCAGCAAAAGGAACAACCTGCAGTCCCTGAAGCAATACGAATATGGATATGGATATGGATGTGGATGTGGATATGGATATGGATATGGATATGGATATGGATATGGTTTAGTGGGCATGGTATTCAAAGGTTGGACTTGATGGTCTTGGAGGTCTTTTCCAATCTTAATGATTCTGTGATTCTGTGATTCTATTGCTGTCCCACTGCAGCAGGTGGTTAAGGATTTATCTCTGGAGCAGGACAGATCTCAGGAGCAGGGATGGGAGAGCTGGGAGGAAGGTTCCAGCGCCAGGACCCTCACTGCCATCCAGCATGGGACAGCACGCGGTGTCGGCTGAGCAAGGTCACCGGGGGATGGAATGACACAGGGAATAACACAGGACTGGCAGCAAGCCAGCGTCTCTCACAGCACTGGGGTTTATCTTTAACAACAACAACGGCAGCAGCCCCACTTTGCTGGAAAATACCTGCCCAGTGCTGGGATCCTGCATCCTCAGGCAGAGCCAGGCATCCTGCGGGAGCCGAGCCGCGTTATCTGCCCGAGGGGGATTACGCTGAGAAAACGGCTTGTTGGGGATTGTATATTAACAGGATATGCTCGGCTGGTTGACAGGAAGCAATAAAGTAATTTGAAAGAGACTGGGAGAGAGTGTGTGAGTTCCTGCGCCTGTGTTAAATCATGGCTCTAGATAAGCAAACAGCGGCCCCGGAGCGGGAGGAGCGCTGCCAACAGGGACACGGCCAGTGCCAGAAACCTCCAGGAGCTGCCGCGAGTCCATCTCGGGGGCGGCGTGGAAACCACTGGGATTGCAGTTAGAGCTCTCTCTCCCATCCCCTGCTCCGGGCTGCGGTCCTGCGGGACCCTGTCCCCGTCACCCCAGCCCCGCACGGATGCAGGCGCGCAAGGCGAGAATCCCTCGGCAGCCCGGGGACCTCCGTGGCTGCCTGCAGCAGCCCATCCCACCCACCTTCAGGAGCTCCGGGAAGGAGCTGCTCCTCCCAGCAGCTCCAGGCCTGCCGGAGGAAGGGGAGGAGAGCCAAGGGGAGAAATACGTGCAACTGCGAGGAGCGACAGTGCGCGATCTGCTGAGAGAAGGGTGAGCCAGAGGCTGCGGCGAGGCTGAGGGGAGAGGGGGGCTGTCGGGGAGCATCAGGCACTCTGCCTTTGGCACCTGGCGTGGATCGCAGCGCCCTGCTCGGCTCCCGCCCGGGGGACGCGGATCCTGCCGTGTGTGTGTCAGCCAGCACAGCACCTGGCACGCCGGCCCCGCTCAGCCTCCCACATCCTGCTGGAATCACACACGGCAAAATGTCAGCAGCGTTTATTGCTCTCAGAGAGGCTCTGCTGGCCTCCAGGAGGGGATGTTTGAGGTCTTCTGATGCAATCTCTGATCCTTTTTGTTAGGGATACACTTCCACACACCGTGTGATGGCCCAGAAGCTCCCTGCCACAGGATATGAGCTCCATGGGATCAACAAAATGTGTCTGCGTTTGGTGGGGACTGAAGACGCTCAAAGTGCTCTCTTCAGAATAATAGAAATAAAAAATAATATATGTCGCCTTCTGCCAGAGGCAAAAAAATCCAACCCAGAGCCTGGATGAGTGTTGAACCTTTTTTCCCCTGTGTCAAGGGCTCCTAGCTGGGTGATGGGCAGGAAGTGGGATGTGGCTTGGAGCAACCTGGTCTAGTGGAAAGTGTCCCTGCCCATGGCAGGGGAAATGGAACAAGATGACCACTAAGGTCCCACTGAACCCAAACCATCCTGTGATTGTATAAAAGCTCCCTTGGCAGCGCTTTATGCCAAAAGCTGTACCTCACTCTGAAGCACCTCACTCTGCCCTCGTCAGAGAGGATCTCCTGGTGCATAGAGCGCTGTCCAGTGTGCAGTGGGCACCCCTGTGCCTGACCAGCACCTTCTCCAGGCCATGAGTCCTCACACCCCTGCAGCTCTGCGGTGAGGAGGCTTCCCTGGAAGCCGAGGCCACGATGCATGTGGACACCTGCACGCATTGCAAAGTAAGTCCATGCCAGCACTTTTCATGAGGGTGTTGGTTGCATTCCTTGGGGCATCACAAGCCCTCCTTGCTGAGGAGGAAGTGGTGGCTGGGACAAGGGTGAAGGTGACTGGAGCAGAAACGGTCAGTCAGAGACGTGAGGCAGTGCCATGTCCACGTGTTCCTCATTTGCTTTTCCAGCATTCCCTCCCTGCTCCCTGCACTAATGCTGGATCCCCAGCGGAGTCACTGACGATGTTCTTGCACCCCTCCTTTCTCCCACGCACCTCACAACATTTTTGGAATATCCAGGCGGGACAAACACAGCTTGTTCCCTGCCTGTGCAAGAACTGCTCCAGCTGGCTCTTCCAAAGGCAGCCAGGCCAGCCACAGCTCAGAGTTATCTGATGGCCACACTCAGCAGCCAAACCCCTGAGCCCTTCCCACAGACCTTTCCTGCCACGCCTGGAAGGGCCTGGGCTGCGCTGGGGAGCCAGCTGGCACCTGGCTGGGTGCGTGGGTAGTCCCCAGAGCCTGAGATGCCACCAGGAGCTCAGGTGGGGTGCAGCCCTTCCCACGGCGTCACTCAGCAGACTGGTGTGGGTGGCCCGCGGTGGCCTCTGGAGAGGCGGTGCCCTGCACCCTCCTCTCCCTCGCTCTGTCGCTGTTCCGTGTCTCGCACTGTCTCACCCTGCAGAGCCTCACACACACTGTCTGACCTCCATCGCCAGCCTGGCACCAGGAGTTACCTGACCTGCTCCTGAGTCATCTCTGCACGCAGCAGGGAGCAGCAGCCTCCAGAAAAGGGATGTACCTGCTGCCATCCCCCCGGATCACAGGGCTTGGGAGCTGCTTTCGAGCTCCCCAGGTGGGAATTGGCTGCCACCGCTTGGCTCCTGCACGCTTTCCTCAGCCACGTGCTTGGAAGCCTGAGGGACCCTGATGGGACTGCCCAAAGCAGCCACATTCCAACCTCAGCCCCGCTCCTGAAGAGACCTGGGACACCCCGATCCTCTTTGCCTCTCCAGCATTTTGTCCTCCTTCCCTGACAGCCCCACGCAGCTGCAGGAAAGAGATGTTCTCCCAGTGCATGACCCAACCACCTCTCGGCAGAATTGGAAGGGCTCCTGGAGCCAGGCCACCGGAGAGGAAGGACCACTCCCTGTACTGGACCTGCTCCAGGCTGGAAGGAGAGACAAGCTGCCTCGGCTGCAGTAATTAAATCCTTCGCCCAAATGAGAGAGAACATCCCATCCTCCCCACTGCCCCCACAGTGCTGCAGTGTGCAAGTCCCTGGCATCACCAGTCAAGCACATCAGTCACCCCCCAGGTGGGTTAGGCTGGACTTAAGTTGCTTGGGCTCTGTCCTTGCTGTGTCCGAGCCTAAGCAGCGCTCCCAGCTCCTCTGGGTCAGCTGTCCAAAAACTCCCACCATGCTGGCCTAACCTTTTGGATCTCCTAACCCATGTCTGAGCACCTCAGCCTGGCTGCCCTGAGCCTGGGGGAGCCGGGAGAGAATTCCTGGCGTAGACTGGGCTGGGTTAGACACATCCTTGTGCTCACCAATGCACAAAGGCTGCAGGATGGGCAGGAAAAAGAAGAGGCAAATCCACGGGAGACAGGACATTTGCTATCCTGCAGCGCCAAGAACTGGGCATCAATGTGTGTTATTTACTGAGTCAGCACCTGCTGCCGGGAAGGGACAGGTGTTTCCTCCAGACCAGACCAAAATATCCCTGGCTTTCCCCTGTCTTGGGAAGAAACTCCGGTCCTGTTAGCTCTGCTCAGCTGATGTGGGATCCAGCAGCATTATGAGCTCCCTGGCTGCCCACCTGGCCAGGTCACCTCCATCCCCCCGCAGCCCCACCAGCTCCCGGCAGGTCCGCGCTGGGGACGGAACCTCCACGGAGGGTGTGCCCAGCATGGCTCTCCTGCCCAGAGGCACCAGGCTCTCTCCCTGCCCACCTCGCTCCCATCTCATCCCTGGGGACCCAGGGGGGCTCAGGACTCCCACAGCCCCCGCCGAATCTGCCTCCCCCTCCCCCACAAGCCAGCCCCGCTCCCCGGCACAGCCGCGCTCCCCGCCCGCCTCTGCACGGGCATGGCTCGGCCTTTCTTCCTTTTCATCCCTTTCTCCCTCCCTGAATGCGCTTTGCTTGCTTTGGCGGCGCGGGGCAGGGAGAGCCCCTCTCCCCCCTCGCTCCCGGGGATCCCCCCGGCAGATGGGGCCGGGATGTGAATGTGCACACAGTGAAGCCCCTAAGAGGATTTGCTGGTGCCCCTTTCATTGCGAGCCTTTGTGTGCTGCTCCACTGCGGTGGGACGCCCCCGAGTTCTCCCCCGGCTCCTCTCCCTTCCACTCCAGAAGAAAAGAAAGTGCCTATAAAGGCCTTGTTTGTCCGACTTGTTTGAGAGGACCATATTGCTGTAGGTGCCGCGGGTCCCGGCGTGACAGCGTCGCCCCTTTGAGAGCCCGTGACGTGCGGCTCCCTCCTGGGAGGGTCCGAGCGGGCGGCTTAGCCAGGCGCTGGGAAAAAAAAGGTTTCAGTTGCATTTCAATGTCCATTGAACCCTGAATCCCCGGCGAGGGTTTTTCCAGAGGCTCTGCAGACAGACAAAGCCGTGGAGGAGGAGGCTGGGAAGATGCTTCGTGTCCAGCAGTGGGTGAAGGACCTGCTACCCACCCCCCCCAAAATCCCATCGCGGAGAGCTGAACGGGGCTGGCAATGCCGCTTTTCCAATGACACCTAGTGGTAAAGCCAGGGAAGGAGGAAAACGTCGGCTGGGTTTCCCGGCTGAAGCACGGCACCTCCCGCTGCGGCATTTTGCCCTTTGTACGGCAGCAGACAGCCCCCGGTGAAGAGGGAAGCACCAGCAAGCGGCACAGCAGCCTCGGCAGCCCGAGATGTCACCCAGCCCGCCCCGAGCCGTGCGCTGCTCCCCGCGCCTCGGGGTTCTCAGGGGCCCTGGAGCGGATGTCTGGGCTGGAAATGGGGGTGCACAGCAGCACCCCGACCTTGTCCTGTGCTCCGGCGCGTCCCCGTGCGTGCTGCCGGCTGCTCGGAGGCGGGTCTGGGACACTCGTGGCACTGGGGATATTCCCGGTGCAGGCAGAGTGCTCGCAGCAGCAGCCACGGGCAGCGGCCCTGCAGCGCAGAACGCGGCTCCAGGGATGCTCGCAGGGCATCTCAGCCCAGCTAAGGCGGCTCCCGGGACCTGTGGTGGTCCTGGCAGGGGGGTGATGGGGTGGCCAAGGCTAAATAATGGCCTTGGCTGTTATCTAGGAAGAGCTTCCATACCTCACCAGACACTGGAAAAGCCACTCTGGAGAGCACACACTGGAGAGGTTGGTCGTTAATGTACATTTGGAATGTCCAAACACAGCATTTCAGAGCCATTTCTTCCTGCTCACTACACACCAGAGCACCCACACTGCTGGACCGTGAACTGCCAATGGATGTTGTCCCAAGCCAAAAGGGACCATGGAGCCTAAATCCTCTCTTGCCCAGCCTCTTCTGCAGCAGATCACCTTGGCTTCCCTGGCACAGGGTGCCCAGAGAAGCTGTGGCTGCCCCTGGATCCCTGGGAGTGTCCAAGGCCAGGTTGGACGGGGCTTGGGGCACCCTGATCTGGTGGAAGGTGTCTCTGCCCATGGCAGGGGGCAGAACAAGTTCTCCCCCAGCCCAAACCATTTGGTGATTCTCTGACTTGGCACACAGGGCACGCATGAAGGATGCACCCGAGGGTGCATCAGGGAGTGAGAACTTCAGGACCACACCGACAGCAGGAGGGAGAGACCAGAAATTGGGATTCAGGAGGTGGCTTTGGTGGTCCTGCACAGAGGCAGAGCAGCTGTAACCTCCATGGAGTCTTACAGCTTGTGCCCAGAGCCTGTGCCACACTGTGAGCAGCTAGACGTGCAGCTGAACCCAGCCCACTGGGCTGGAGCATGATCTTCAGCTGGAGGCTGAAAATTGCAGAAGGAAACCTGGGAGGACATTCCCTGTCTCCTGTGACAGTAACTCCAGTCCCTCTGAGCAGCCCTGTACACAAGAGATGCCACAGCAAAACCATGACCAAGGAAAAGCCCACCCACATTTTGATGCTGGGAGAGAAAAACTGAGCAAAACTCAGCACACAAACAGCTTTAAAAATGAAACACACTGAATCCAGAGTCACAGAGACCAAAATGTGTTGATAATAAATTGGTGATGCTTCTGTCTGCCTGGGCTCAGGGTGCTCGAGTGCTCTGGTCGAGGTCCTTGGGGTCACCAGTGCACAATGTTCAGGCACATCCAATGTTCCTGTACTGAATTTCATGGGAGGTAAAAGAAAACAAGGGAAAAGGCAGAAAAAACGGAGACGGAACACACAGAACATGAGAGATCACATCCTTTGGGGGCCACAGGATGATGAAGAAGCCTGTCCAAAGGGGGAGGACAAGCCTCCTGGATAACCTTCAGGTCATCTCTGCCTTCTCAGTCATGCTCTCTGTCGTCCTCTGAGATCCCAGCCTGGCAAATGCCAGGAGTATTCCTCTCCATGGCCTTTTGGGACAGTCATTGGTGGCTGCATGTGGCAGCTGGGAAGGCAGAGTTCCTCCAGCATTTCCCAAACTCTCTGGGCATTAGTTTCTCCTTTGAAAAGGCTTTTCTTCTCTCCCTTTCCCTGCTGAGTGAGGTCTGAACAAACACCAGTAGTTTCAGCTCCTTGCTCTCCAGCAGCCCGAGGGACCCATGCGATGGAGGGGGAGGCTGAAGGACTGAGGCAGAACTGCCCCGAGTCATCCTGAGCCTGCGGACAGAGTTGGAGCAACTGTGGTGGATCCACATGGATGCCAAAAAGAGAAATCCATCTGCTCCTGGCCATCCAGCCCACCCCAGGAAACCATCAGTGTGGGGGAGGGCCAGCTGATCCTGGTCTTTCTCCAGGGAGGAGGTACCCAGGGTGACCCATGCTCTTCCCCCACATGCTGAGGGACCACGCTGCTCTGCAGGCAGCCGGTGACACCAGCGGCAGGACCCCCCTGCAGCTCTGCAGAGCTCAGGTATCACGGCAGGAGCAGAGTCCAAGTCTCAGTGGCTGCTGGGGGCTTCCCTCTGCTGGTGCCATCTATGGCCTGGAGGCCTCCAGGAGCCAAAACTGCACAAAGCCCTCATGTTCCCAGAGCCTGACTCTCTGCCCAGCCCTCACGGACACCCCCAGGCTGCAGGACTGGATGTGTGACACAGGGTCACCTCACACAGCAGAGGACATCAGGCCATGCGGCCCACGGCAGGGGCGCATCCCCAAGAGTCACTCACTCAGGGAAGGGCAGGGCTGTCCAGCTCCCTCCCAGGGGTGTGAAGGGCTGTCCAGCTCCCTCCCAGGGATGTGCAGGGCTGTCCAGCTCTCTCCTGGCTCCCCTGGAAATGCCACCGATGACCCGTTGCTGTCCCCTTGGTGACTACACATGCCAACATCCCGGACAAAAGCTCTCCTGGCACTTGATGGGAACAGAAGGGAGCACTGGGCAGTGCCACACAGCCCCTGGGGAGCTGCCACCCAAGCCCTCACCCCAGAGCTCCAGCCCCTGCTCTTTCAGCCAGGACAGCAGGCTCACAGATATTCCTTGTTCACAAACCAGATGGGAATCCCAGGTATGTGTCCGTGCTGCACGCGTTTCCCTAGGGACCCTTCTTCCGCACATGGCTGCGTCTTCCTGTGCTGTGGCCTTCAAGCTGCCTTACTTGATTATTTTCCTCTCTGTATGAAAATGCAAGATTTTAGGGCAGAGTGAGGCCTCTCTGGCCCCGGCACTGCCTGCCCAGCCAGTGCATGGCTCGGGTGATGCCTGCTGGAGGCGTGTGGTGCTCTGCACGGTGTTTGTGTGTTTTGTGTTGCTGCCTGTGCCCCGTGTGACAACTCCTGTGAGCCTCCAGCCCGCCTCGTGTGAGGCACGTGGGTCCCTTTGTGACCCGATGGGGCTGGGGCTCCTCTCAGCCTCTCAGCCTGTACAGCAAACCGGGGGCTGAAACCCACACACGGCTCCAGCGGGGCGGAAAGGACGGGGTGTGGAACAGACCAGGGCTGTTTGCCCTGCGGGGAAACTGAGGCACTCGGGGGAGGGTGTGGGTGTGTCACTGATTTGTCCCCAGTCATTGATTTGTCCCCGGATACTGCCAGGAGCCAGTAGTGGAAGAAAAAAAAGGTTTCCCTTTCCTTTTTCTTGGAGAAAACCTTTGGAGAGGAGAGCAGGGCTGTGTGAGGCTCTCCCAGACCTGCGCTGTCACAGCTCCAGCGTTGGTTTGGGGATTTTGCCAAGAGCCCAGTCCTGCATCACAGCAGAGGATCCCCAGCATGGCAAAGCATCCCCACCACGGCAGAGCATTCCCAGAGTGACAGAGGATCCCAATCCCATCAGAGCATTCCCAGGGTGACAGAGGATCCCAATCCCATCAGAGCATTCCCAGGGTGACAGAGGATCCCAATCCCATCAGAGCATTCCCAGGGTGACAGAGGATCCTCAGCGCGGCAGGGCATCCCGCATGGCTCCTGCTCTCAGTGGGTGGGGGACAACCCTGAGTTCATTGTGGTGAATCCCTCAAGGGGTTAAGGACATGCA